>JAHZMX010006161.1:0-10644 GCA_027743895.1 Seira musarum | reverse complement strand
AGGAATACCATATTACCGTATATTCTGATTTAGAACGCGGGGTTTAAATAGAGCGCGGGTCTGAAATAGAACGCGGGGGGTTAAAGGCGATAAAATGAATAGAACGCGGGTCTGATATAGAGCGCGGGTCTGAAATAGAACGCGGTGGTAAAACAGAAAGCATAATGACCGTAGCGCCATATTAAGCAGCTGCACATCACAATAATCACATGATTTTGTTCAGAAACACTAAAAGTATCTATTCACTACCTTTTATTTGGTTTAGGCATCCAATTAGACTGCGAGTTTGGTATAAAATGTAAATAAATTACTTCGATCAGCAATTGTCTGACCCATTGGTTTTTATTAAATGAATAGAGCGCGGGTCTGATATAGAACGCGGGGGTTGAGAGGGTGATTTTGAATAGAACGCGGGGCGTTCTATATCAGAATATACGGTATTTAGAAACATCATACAGTAAGACTGATTAGTGTTGCCGTGTCACGTTACATTGTGCAGTACATAATTGTAACTCCAAATGCCTCGAGGTACTTCAAAACTTTAAACCACTTCCTAAGATGATTGATATTGTTTGCCAAACTTTGAATACAATATATAGCAGCAGGAATGAAACAATTACCCAGGCAGTTTTGTTTTGATTAAAAAGTTAAAGATGAATACGAAATTTGGGAGCAGGCACATTAGCGAAGTAGACTAGAATATCGTATTGCTATAGTTGTAAGAAAGGAGGCAAGAATTAGGGCTCGGGCTCGATCCCGGTCGTTAAGGGGGTTTTCACTTATTGAAATAGCCTACAGCTAAAATCACAATACTCCGCCTTTGAGTGTCGTTTCCTTTGAACTCCCCTCCTGGTGCAATCAAAGCACCCAATGGTTCATAATTAAGTGACAATTATTATAATTGTAACATAATTTGTAGAACAAGGAGCACATTTTTTTTACTGAATACGAAATTTGGTGATGTGACAGGGGAGGAGGGGGTGGTGCTAAGAAATACTAACACAAAGTGACAGGGGAGGGTGAGGGGTCAAGGAATGTCGAAAATTGGATGATGTATTAATGAAAGCTCCATAAACTTAATATATTGCTAAAGTTAGTGTATTTAGAAATGTTTAACGTTCACAGGGAGATCGTTGTTCCATTTCGTTCTCTTTGGATTTTAAAGGTTAAGACGAAGAATATTTTTAGCCGGTTTCAATGGAAAATAACTAGCATCATCTATTAATTACCTTACCTTTAGGTTTCTATTCCAGTTTTGTACTCCGATTTACAGTGCAAAGATGGCTAAAATATTATCCTAATTAAGTGATTAGCACCTGTACATCTCCGTTGTTTGTGATTGGAACATTCAACACCGCATCTTTTATTGCAATGTCACAAGTAAATTGACAAGCAGACTCCTGAAAAGAAATTCTTCCCACAGTCCATGGTGGTGACAGGGTACCAACATAAGTTCTACAAATATGTTGTGGAATATTTTGGTGCTTCAATCCAACAACCAAAGCTTTTTTAGCACATGCCACGAATTCATCGCCTACGACTTTCCTCCATCGCACATCATCAGCGTTCTCTTTTGCTTCTGTAAGTAAATATAGCAGATAATGAAAAGAGGAAATGGTTAGCACGCCATGTACAATTACAATACAAAACCCAAATGCTCAATTAATATTTCATCTTATAGCAGACAAGTTTGGGAATTTACCTGAGCCACTTTTGAATAGCCAAACTGCGCTGTAATTTGCTAGATACCTATTTCCCCAGGAACAATGCGTTACAGGATTTAGGCAGTTTTTTTTATTTGGCGTTGTTGGCAGAAGAATCTCAAAAATAAAACGAAAATTATTTTGGCGCACCTGGTTGTTGCCCTATATATGTTAAATTTAGTCTCTCTCTACTTAATATCTTAATAATTGCGAAGTAAGGTATATTTGTTTGCGATTTGATTTTAAACCCAAGATGGGTAAATGCAGCATGTATTATGCCTTCGCCAAAAGCAGCCCCTGTTTTCCAAAGCCGTATGAGTGCTTAAGCAGAATCCCTACAAACAACATTTTTACTTTTTGTGTTAAATCCTTTTTAACTTTGCAACACGCAGGTTACCATAATTGCCAATTTGAACAGCGTTGGTTCCAGCTCAAGCAAGCAAGCAAGCGCAACTGCTGCAACGCAACAACGAAATACAGCACTGACATGAACAGACTGAGAATGGCAACTGAACAAACAGAACTGTCAAGGAGGCCTGCAACCCCCGGCTACACAAATTGTAATGAATATAATCAACGGCGGTTTACAGACAGTAGGTTTTAAATTAGCAAACTTCGACGATTAAATATAATTGGGGAAATTGTTCGACAATTATAGGTAAAAACGTTTTACAGAAAATGCTGAGCTCAGAAACCGAATGTCGCACAACACTATAAGAAAAACTAAAATTGATTTAAAATTTAAAAAAAAAACTTTATTCTTCATGGTGTAGAGGTGCTCATGAAAGTAAAGAAAATTAGTGGAATAATGTTACTGCACTATGTTTATAAGTTCCACTATAACTTATACACCAATGTGGCAAACACAATGACGTAACCATCTGTTTAACCAGATTACAATATAGAAAACTGAGAGTACAACTTCGGCTTATTTCAACCCTTACTATCTCAACGTCACTCCAATAGTAACAGTCTAACCACGAAGAAAAATCCAAAAAGTTCCACTAATGAAATATTAAGACAAACAGCCAACGGTCAAAATACAGATATAACAAAACGCTATACGGAAGACATGATTCAGAACAAAGAGGGTAAGGATTAATAAAACCTGTTAGATTCAGGATATCAATGGCTTTTTAGTGCATGGGTAATTTTGATATCGATGTTTTGATCGATGATGTATTGCATTCTGATGCGTAATTGACTCACCACCAAACTTTTTGCCCTTTTAAGCGTCAAATATGGCCGTGGTTTTTCTCAGTTTTAGCATTACCATATATTTTGAAATCATATTTTCGCTAATGTAATCGAGAACAACGAAATACGGGGACATGCAACCACAAGTCTCTCGCTAGAATTCATTTTTTCAGTAAGCATGAGAATGTACTGTACTTCTTATATTCCTTGCTAATACTACTAAAACTTTGAACTCGAGAAAAAAGAACCGTATTTCAATTAATTATCTGTATTCCAGATCAGGAGGTGAAAAGTTAAATTCGTGGCTTCTTTTAGCCAAACAGCATTCTGACCTTGGAAGTGATAAACATAAAACACCAAATTATTGAACACTTTTCTCCAATTTAAGTTGATTATTTTGGATGGCTGCCATGTTAAAGCAAGCTGTTAGTAATGCGGATTATAGGCTAGACTAACATACATTACGTCTCAATGTCAGCGTTCGATAACATTTGCTTCCGAAAATGCGTAAAAGCTGTGTCCAAAAACATCAAACTGCCTTTTTTATGCCAAACTGTCTGGTATAATCGTTTATTACTGTTTTCTAATTTCAAAGAAATATTTACCTGGAATGCATCCATCTCCAAGGCACCTAGGTCGAGTTTTGTACCGTCGATGTTACAAACAAACGAGCAACTAGTCTCATTAAATTCCAGAAATCCTGATCTGAAAATAGCACTACCGTAATAGTCAGCCGTAAGTCCATCGTCGAATCTAATCCTGCATATGTATTTCTCAGTTTTTTTCATTTTTGTCACTGGTTTTCTTGTAGTATTGAAACAAACGTCCAGATCATTATGTTTAACTCTTCTCCAACTCCATCGCTTGCTTTCTGAGTTAAAGAAAGGCTATCAAAATGAAACCGAGCAAATAACGTACAAATGACATACAAACAAAAACACAAACCCGAATATTTTGAGGGTACATAAATAGTAGGGGCAAATTCTGCAGAAACTCCAATATCAGGAGGACAACCGACGAACCTTTTTTTACATTCTTTCGTGTCAACTGCATCAGTTTCTAAACGATTAAGAATCCAGTAAAACCACTGCTGTTTTGTTTGACGCAAAGTTATATATAGGAAGCTTTACTAACCCTTCAATCGCAGTGCCAGTATTTCCACCATGTCTGTTGGTCTTGACCCAAATTCAACTGTTGAATAAAATACTTAATTAAACGCAATATTTGTTGCGCATTAGGTTGATATATTAAAGATACATACGATCAACGGGGTAACATGTGCTTTTTTGAGGCTTATATATCCCAAGAACAGTTTTAATTTTTCCTCCTTCCATGTTTGTAACGCGACATGCAAGTAAGTAATTTCCGAGACCACCTATATTAAATACCTCGAATTCCCTTCTAAATGTGCTATCATCAATTGGAGTCCATTTGACCTCGGAACCAGGAACAATCAGCATCTAATATCATTTGCAACGAAACACGTTAACTTTAACATTACGTAAACGTAAACCGCTTACTTCCTTCGTAATTTCTAAACGTTTCCTCATGGGTCCTTTTTGACTATTAAACCCGTGATTTGTTCAGTAGTTCACTGCTATCATCTCACTACAAACAAAAAGCATAACGGCATCCAAAACTTTCAATTACTGATTTTGCGAAGGTCTAGGTTTTTATTGCTCACCATTTTTCGGCGGCTATTTTTACGCACTCATTCCTTTCGCATGTAGCTGGCTTAACTTTGGAAGAAGCCATACTTATATTATTTAAAAAATCGAAAGGAGCTACGCGGAAAAATCACTGATTTGTTAGGAACGACCATCCCAAGCCCCGTACAAATGTAATGCATCGAATAACCAAAAAATAAAATAAAAAATTATTCTAACATACTTATAAATACCTTAAAGCAAATTAAATTAAATCAATGCTAAAGCCGGTCCAGATTAAATATTTTTTTATATGTGGTTACGGGGAACAGTTTGGAGTGTTCCCATGTCAATATGCTTAAAAGCGTAGGGAACTTTTACTTTGGACGATTTTAGAAAGATTTGACAGTGAAAAGCTGCAATTTGCCCCGGCAGGCGTCAGTTGACATTTTATTAAGCCGTTGAACAGATATTAGACATTTGATTTTCACGCAAATTTTTTGTCTTGTGGAATTTTTTTACTTACGATTAGCTGAGCTATCAGCGGAGTATTGACATTATTCATGTGCCTGTCTAATCGATAATATTTGAAAGAAATCACCAATTATCCTCAAATATGTAACAGAGCTTGCATGCACACTGTGGCGGAAGCCTATAACGTTTCATGTCAAATATTAACGGCGGGGTCAAACGTTACATATCTCTCGGATTACAGCATATGGTTTTTAAGAATTCAACCGTAAGTTTTTCGAAAGCTTAGGGTGGGTGTTACTCTAAACTTCTGAATTTTTTAACTGTCAACGTTAGAAGACCGTAAATACCATATATTCAATGCAAAATATAGTTTCTGATAGCTCATTTGAATACGCTCCCAAACTCTTTTCGATAATACAGATGACTTTCACATTAGGTTCAAATGAATGAAAAATTGCATTTATCTACCACTTTTTATGAGATAATATTACTTGAGACTTTGGAACTAATGTCATGTCACGAAGGTAGTATTTTTGCAGCGTTTTTAGTAGATTGTCCTCCATAACCCCTCAGGTTGATGCTGTAGCTTCTTACAGTTTTATTTGAGACGAGAAAGAATATTTCGTCACATTGCAGAAATACAGGATAAGCAATACTTATATAAACTCTGTTCGTCAAAAAATATCTTTGCAATATAAAGTCGACGCTAGGAAGCTCAAAGGCAAGTGGTTAAGATATTTGTCTGCATAAAAAAAGGGGGCTAAAATCTGTGCTCGGGTTCGATTCCAAGTCGTTCAGGGTTTTTTATTCACTTGTATCAGTGTATAGCTAAGATCAAATGCTTCGCCATTAGCGTTTTTTTCACTAGAACTCCCCTCCAAGTACGAGCATTGCGCCAATGGTTCATAGTTAAGTGACAATTGTTATGGTTGTGATATTAACTGAAGAATAAAACGTGTACGAGCTTTGGCTTTACTGGTTGCAATTAAAATTTAAAACTTTTCACAATATAAAGTCGAAGCATATTTCTGGTGACTCATTTGAAACCCAACTTAGGTTAATAAATAAATGCAATTTCTATTGTTGTTGGAATACCTAGACTTAATCGTAAGCCGGTTATTAACCTATGAACGAAGTGATATAGGTTTATAATTGTGGTGTTTTTTCTCTTTTTTTTCCTAGATCTTATTTTTTCGTCGTTCGAAATGAAAATTTTCCCCCCATAAGCTTAACATGAGGAAAATTGATGGTAACAGATTTGCCAATGATTGGCGAATCATAATACATGATTTACAGAAATTACTCACAACGTATTTCTAAAGTAATCAGAAGCATTTTAAGCACAAATTAAATCAATCATGAACCTGTAATTGGCCAATCATAAAAAATATTTTCTGAAAATATTCAAAACCAATTTCTAAAGTAATCAGAAGTGTTTTAGAGCACAAATTGAATCAATCATGAACCTGTGATTGGCCAATAATCAAAAAATATTTTCTGAAAATATTCATAACGTTTTCTTAAGTAATCAGAAGTATTTTAGAGCACAAATTGAATGAATCATGAACCTGTGATTGGCCAATCATAAAAAAATATTTTCTGAAAATACTAAGAACCTATTTCTAAAGTAATCAGGAGTATTTAACTGCACAATTTGAATCAATCATGAACCTGTGTTTCGAAAATCTTAAAGAATTTCTGAATTTATTCAGGAAGCATTTTGGTAATGATTTAAATCTATGAATTGAAAAAATATTTGTATGCTCCAGCGTTTTTAAAGCATAAGGCTTGTTCAAAGGTATTTGAAATGTATTGGGCAGAACACCAAACACACATTAGCTTTGCTTCTCCTCAATCAACACATCGCGGACAGCTGGAAGCAGAAAAGTAGGTTGATGTGTGTTTGGTATTCCACTCCGTATATTTCAAATGAAGAAAGAGTAAATCGAAAAATGACCAGCAGACGATTTAATTTCAGTATTCCAAAAATATCTTAAATTAACTTTACGGGTGCAACTCCTATCGCAACAAAAGTTCATGTATTTGTCATATCTAGGCAATGAATCAAACTGACACTGTGACTAGATAAGTATTGTAAAAATCTTTGAGATATCAAACTCCATACGTCAATTTCCATAAACTACAAGGGGGCGGGCGTCCTTTGCCAAAGGCTCAAGCTTAGGAAGAACGGACGTGCTTATACTGAGGTCTGTAAAATCCGTACGTAAACTTTGTTACAAATGTAGCGTAAACAGTGAATTTTATACCAGAATGTCGAACGTCGATAAACTACAAATTAAGTTTTCTTCTAATTAAACTCAAACAGTATTTCAAAACGTTACTAATTGTAAGACCATTTTTTTACAGTTTTAAGTGTCTAGTGCCCGGTGGGTTTTATCTTCTTACAGATCTTCGAGTGGAGGACTAAAATATAGTTAGAGTCTCTGACCAAGTTACGTGCAACCCAAAGTCCACAGTATTGCTATCCAAATACACTTTTAATATCTCTCTAGTTCCTGTTTTGTGAATAAGTATTAGAATAGAAGGTGAGTAAGTTAAGACGTAGTAGCTAAGATTTGTTTATGCGAGATAAGATTAGTTTATGCCAGAAAAGATTAGTTTATGCGAGATAAGATTTGTTTAACTCAATGTGAATTCTTTGATGATGCTTGTGCATGATGCTTAATACATGATGCTTATATTATTGAACATTTTCATTTCAAGCTCACTCAGCACCCAGGGCTTGAACAGTAACCATAAAATAAAAGCTTGCCTTTACTTTATTCCGATGCCTATAACTTGTTCATTCTTTAGTTGGTCACATTACCCCCGGAGCATTCTTAAGAAAACTTAACTTCATAAAAACTTCATTCCTTAGACCGTCAAGGAAAACGGATTCTGCCAGTTATTAAAATATGAACGAAGTGATATAGGTTTATAATTTTGGTCTTCTTCTCCTTTTTATTCTCCCTTTTGTCGTCGTCGCCGAAAATTGAAATTTCTTTCCCCATAAGCTTAGCATGGGGAAAAAATTGTATGTAATGGAGGGTTTTTCTTGCAAGGGACTTCGAAGTGACTTTGGAGATGGTTTGGAGGTGATTTTAGAAGTGATTTAAAGGTTAATTTCAAGGTGGTTTGGAGGAGATTTTGAGGTGATTTGGAAGTAATTTAGAGGTGGTTTGGAGGTGATTTGAATGTGGCTTAAACATGAGTTCTAGGTGGTTTGGAAGTGATTTGGAAGGATTCGGAGGTGGTTTGGACCTCGTTTGAAGGTGATTTGGAGATGATTTTGATGTGGTTTGTAGGTGATTTAGGACTGATTTGAAGTTGATTCGCAGGTAGTTTAGAGGTAATTTAGAGCTGACTTGGAGGTGATTCGGATGTGGTTTGGAAGTGATTAGGAGGATATTTGAATGTGATTTCGAGTATGCAGCCAGTAAATATGACGTGCATTCTATTGTCTTGTGTATGTCTAAAGTTCGCACCACAGGAGATTACTCCTGCATTGGCTAGGGTCAATTTACCCTTTCGTAACAGCATTGAAACCCCAATAAAGCCATGACATAAGGAAGCTAGTTGAAGCGTAGGGTTGGCCCGCAGGAGGTGCTACCGTACCTTACAGCAAGGAGAGATCTGGTTGCAAGACAATATTGAACACTGATGCCTAAATTAAAGGGTAATTTTGAATGACGCCCTAGTTTCATTTCGTGTTTTCTATTATACCGGGAATTCAAAAGTCGTATTAGGCTAGCAAAGTTTGTATATTTGTGGCTTGTGTACTTGTAAATTTGTATTTGTGGATTTGAAAAAAAGGTGTTTAAACTTCAAGAAAAAACCCAGATCCCTTTCATAATAAAATAAAAAGTTTTTAAATTTATAGTTAAAGGGTTCGGAAACTTCCGAAAAAATCTACGTTCCCTACGTATTCAAAAATTATATTTTTGTAGTAAAGGAGGACGGAGATTTCAAAAAGAATCTCACATTCTTTCTGTGTTCATTTTTTGAAGTTTTAAATTTGTAGTTAACGGGTAGGGAAACTTCGAAAAAGAGTCCCATTCCCCTATCATGTTGATGGAAACATATTTGTAAAAAAAGAGGTTGGGAAACTCCGAATTTGAATCCCAGTCCTCTTTCATAATTACGTTGGGAAGTTTTAATATTTGAAATTATGGAGTAGGGAAACTTCGACAAGAATGCCAGTCCCTTTTCTTGTTCATGTTGGAAATTTTTATATTTGTAGTTAGAAGTAGGGAAACTGAAAATACCACATCACCCCGCATTCAAGATCTGGAGTTTTTGTTTTAAATTTTAGCAATGTGACGGAAAACCTTCAAAAGCATCCTATTACCACAAAAGAAAATCTGGAACTCATTTTAACTTTTTTTGGTGTGTGACCAGAAATTTTTAGAAGAATCTCATCACCCCTCATTCATCAATTCGAGCTTGTTAAAAAATTTTGCGTTGTGGAGAAAAACTTTGAAAAGAATCCCGCCACTCCGCGTTCAACATCTGAAGTTTTTTATTTAATTTTTGGCGTTGTGACAGGAAACTTCGAAAACAATTCCCATGACCACAGAACTCTCAATATCTCAAACTCGTTTTAACGTTTTGTTTAACGTTTAAAAAAATGTTCTACCTTCGACCACGCCGTTGATGCTTGGTCTAAAATTGTGAAAAAAGTCGCTGTCGTTCTCAGTACGCAAGAAACTTTTGTTCAAAATTTGAGATCAATCGGTGATATTTTTCGAAAGTTGTCGCGTACACGGATAGAGGGTGACAGTATTCTCAATACTAGCTTTGCAAGCTCAGCTACGTAAAAAATGCAATGCTAAATTCTTTTCCAGTGCGTAGTTAGCATTGGTTTGCCCAACCTGGGATTTAGCATTGGTTTGGCTAACACGGGGTTTTTAATTAGATGTCCGCGAAACCGTACCAAAAATTGCGCATGCAAAAATAAAAAGTGCGTAAAAATAACCACCATTAAATGGTTTTTTCATAAAAACCGCATCCCCTTTTGCAAAACCAAAATATCTTGGTAGGACAAATGTAAGTTAGTCGAATATAAATTTTAACCATCAAAGATTCTTAGAGTAACTTAGCCATTTTGAAACACAAAGTAAAGCAATTACAAATATTTGTTTCTAGTTCTAGTATTCCAGCATTCATAAAGTTTTTAAGAGGTAAGAAGTGCTTAGACCAAAAATACTCTGTAGTAGTATAACCTGAGTCTCGTTGTTTGACATTGGAATGCGCACGACGACTCGTGCAAATTCGTCATAAAATTCGCAGTATTGGCCAAAGCGCTCAGAAAAAGCCAACCTCCCAGGAACCCAACGAAATTTTACAAGCGCCCTGCATACATATTCACGAGTTTTTTCTGATTTTACAGCAACGGCTGTTGTATATCTGACACAGTTTGCAACGTTCTCTCTTCCTACATATTTCCATTGCATTTCTGCTCCTGCGTTTCCTATTGCAAATAAGTCCACCGTTAAGGCAATTTAAACGAATGGAAATAAAGCTGTTAAAACAGCGATAAGGACGTAGCTGTGTAAATGCTGTCTTTGGCATCCTGTTATAATGTCTTGTTGATACTGTTGTCCATCATGTCCCACAAATTGTCA
>JAHZMX010006160.1:0-18151 GCA_027743895.1 Seira musarum | reverse complement strand
TTGTTACGTTCTTCGATTATTTTATAGTAGGTTAAAGTACAACAAAGATGCACTTCTTGCAGTTTTGCAAACATCATGCGATATTTGCTATCAATGAAATGTGCAACATCAGCAGCAGTAGCCGCTCTGGTCTGTCTGGCTCCCCACCATCAACGTCATCCTCATCCTCATCTTCACATCATCACTAATAAGGAAAAGAGAGAGCGAAGCGAAGAGCAAAAGAGAGAGTTTTTGTCATGTCATGATTATGATTTTATAGTTAGAATATATGTTATATAGTTACAATATATAGTCTTTGTTTGATTTCTCTTTTTACTCATTTTCTTATAAATAAGCGTTAGAAAGGATAATAAAATTTCAGTAGAGATAAATATGTTCGGTTGTTGTTGTTCAATTATTTACATGCCAACGGCATTACAAATTTGGTGACTCCGCGGTTGTGTTCCCCGTTTTCGGGTTTCTTCCTCGCTGTGGGCAGCGATTTTGGTTTCCGGGGTGTCCGTTTTCCTCTCCTTCATTGTTCCGGTTATCTCTTACTCCGCTTATCCTTTCTATTCCTAGTGGATTGATCACCCATTATGTCTAGAATCCAATGAGTAAGCGTCATAAGACTGGTTCACCACCCAGAACCCGGTCGCAACAACAACAACATGATACGCCTCTAGTATATGTGCCAGAACCTAATCAAATTACGCGTGGTATTTCGCGCCGAAACCGAGCTGTAAATACAATAGTGAATGTGTTTCAACGTTTTAATCCTTTCCACGAACCAAGTGAAGAAATCCCCGATCCTAATACTTATCGTTTTGTGCCAGCCCCCACTGCACTCCAGTTACCCTTCAATCCATTCTATCAGAGTCCTCCAGGATCAACTGCACCAAGTGAAGCAGGAGACCAACCTCCGGACCCTTCTTCCATACACGACCAGACTACTCTCCGATTTTCAGCACCTAATAATCCTTTCTTAAGGACACCGTCTCCTCCACCTGCATCAGATCAAGAACCAGAGCAAGAGCCAGAGACAAGAGAGTCGGCTCAACCTGTACCGTTTGCGTTAGACACAGTTCCGGACGTATCATTTCCTCAACAGTATATCACCGACAACCGCAAATATAGGCAAAAATCAGGAAGCAAGAGGAAAGTAGACTTTTCCCCTGAAGGTTCATGGTACCCAGATTTCGGACCTAGTTCTTCAGCCTTTTTACAACAACCTCTATCTCCCCCACCTACATTCCTACGAGTCTCGACTCATTATTACCCCACCAAAATGACGGAAAATGGAAAAAAGGACGATGCAAAGGAGGTGCACGTAAGTGTGACCCCAATGGTCACCATCCCTGGTCTTCAGTTTAACGGAAGTAAGGATACGTCAGTAGGTACGTTTTTTGAAGCTTTCGAAACAATGGCAGATATCAATCAGTGGAAAGACAACGTGAAATTAGGGAATTTACTCTTATATTTGCATGGGAGCGCGAGTGATTGTTATCGAAATGATATACTCACTCAAGCTACGAAGCATAAAATGACAGTTAAGGAGTTTATGAAAAGTAAACACAAACCTACATATGAAACTGTAAAGAAATTGTTAGAAGACAGCTTTGGTTCCAAAGAGAGTCCAGAAAGTAGAGAAAAACGCATAGCGGCATGCAAAAGGCAAGCCTATAATACCGTACGTGAATATTATTATGCTAAAATGCATTTAATAAATAAACTCAATCCAAGCATGGAGGATAGTAGAAAGGTTATTTTGTTAATTAAAGGATTGCCGCCCAAAATAGCGGAAGCTATTTTTATACATGACCCCAGTACCCCCGAAGATGTATTAAAATTAATGAAGGCGCAGGAAAAGTTTCAGAATATATTACAGCCCTCAGATTCCATGAACCTCCTCGATGAAATGAAAAAGGCATTTAAGGAATTGATGCTTGAAAATAAAGAAGAAACTAATAATTTGCAATCCCAAACAGCAGCTGCTACACAAAAATCCGGAACTAGGGAAATGCAAAGAGGAAGTAAAACCCCATATAGAGGCAAACCGATAAATAGAGGGCCTTTTCAGAAAAGGAATAATACTAATCATAATAGCCGTGGAAGCTATCGAGGTTCATATAGAGGGCAATCCTATAAGAGAGGTAATAATTATCGAGGAAATCATTATACCTCGAGAGGCTACCCCGATAGAAGACAGAATCCCATAACATTCTCCCCCAGCTTTAACATTACCCCGTCTACTTCGTATGCTCCCTATCAAGGGAATCAAAGAGGTAGAGGAAATAATTTCCGAGGAAATCGAGGTAGTTCCTCTTACTCCCGAAATGGGAATAATTCTTCCAACCCCAATTCAAATCGTTTGAATTATAATAATACTGGCTGCTTTAAATGCAATGCCCCAGATCATTTTGCTAGGAATTGTCCTTTCTCTCTCTGACTAAATGAAGAACAGTGTGACTCATTAACGGGAAATGACCAAAATATGCTCATTTTTACAATTTTGACAATTAATAATATACCCACACTTACTTTGATAGATTCTGCCAGTACTTGCTCTATCATTTTGAAGGAACATTTAAATACAAGCCCATTTCCCATAACGACAAGAACCATTTCATCAATTGCGAATACAGTTATTTTAAATGAAGGAGCGCATATCAAAATTAATCTACCCCATGAAGATGTACAAGGACTGGTCTACGTAATAAATGAAGCCAGATGGCCACTAATTTTAGGCAATAACATCTTAACACATCTTCTGCCTACCATTTCCTATGAAAAGCGTAATATAATATTAAAAGGGAAAGTTACTCTCCCTTTATTCTTCTCGGCAGAAGAAGCATTGATAGCGTTAGGTAAGGCCATTAACCCAGGCTATACCTATGCTCAAGAAGAAATTTATCCTTCTACCGTCGTTAATGTCACATTACCTAACAAGCAGGTCATTGGACCATATGAATATGGACATATACATGTACACCCACTTTCGAGTAATCGAAAGTTGGTTTTTTCTCCTTGTGAACGCTTATTCCACAATCATTCGCTCATAGTATCAGAGTATTTTTTAGCACCTCATATTACTTTCGAATCCATACCAGTTTTTAATGCCTCTCCCTTTTCGGTAACATTAAACCCAAACATGAAAGTTGGACATGTAAAGGAAATAGATTATGTGTATGCTACGCAATTACAATTACCACAATCTAAAAAGTTTGAAAAATATCAGCATGAGAAAATAGTGAAATCCATGTCTCTAGAACAACAACAATCATTGAATATTAATCAAGAATTGACATCTGAAGAGAAGAAGCAATTATTAGAAATATTATGTTCTTACTCGGACTGTTTTAGTTTCTCTCATCTCGATATTGGCCGATATCAAGGGGATTACCCAGGCGGTAAGCCTCCTCATTTTGATCTTATCGATGATACTCCAGTAGACCAAAGACCCTACAGGCATTCATTCCATGAAAGGGAAATTATAGATCGGGAAATACAAAAGCTTTTAGAAGCAGGAATTATAACTGAAAGTAGTAGTGAATATGGATCCCCCATTGTGTTAGTAGGACGAAAAGGAGAAAGTGATCGTCCTAGGTTATGTGTGTCGTACGTAAAACTTAACGAGAAGATAAGAAAGGATACTTTTCCACTCCCCCTCATATCTGATATTTTTACATTAGTGAATGGAGCAAAATATTTCTCCCTCCTGGATTTCGCGGCAGGATATTTCCAAATTCCTTTGTGTGAGTGCTGTAAAAGAAAGACGGCGATGGTCACGCCAACCAGTAAATACATATTTAATTATCTCCCCATGGGACTTTCCGTATCCCCCTTTATTTTTGTGAAACTCATAAGGCGTATATACCATAAACTTCTTTATAAAAATCTCTTTATTTTTCTAGATGATTGCTGCATCTTTTCAAAATCCTTCTCCGAGCATTGCGAACATCTCAAACAGTTTTTTGAACGTACACGACAGGTTAATCTAAAAGTTAGGGCTTCGAAATGTCATTTTGCCAAAACGGAATTGCGAATTTTGGGATTCATCATAAATCAGAAAGGTGTTAGGCCAGATGAGGATAAAGTGAAAGCTATAAAATTAATGCCGAGGCCGATGACTCCTCGTTTGGTCAAAAGTTTTTTAGGGATGATTAGCTTTTACAGACGTCACATAAAGAACATGAGTGCAATAGCTTATCCTTTAATACAATTAACAAAAGAGAAGGTTCCATTTATGTGGGATGAGAAGTGTGAGAATGCATTTCTCACTTTAAAAAATAAGCTCATGACTGCACCCGTCTTGATGCCATTTAACCCAGAACTACCTGTGGAGCTATTAACTGACAGTTCCTTATATGCTTTGGGCTTTGTATTACAGCAGAGAGATGAAGAAAATAAACCCAGAGTTGTTGCCTACGGCAGTAGAGTCTTAAATCCTTCAGAATCCAACTATCGCGTTAGTGAACGAGAATGCCTGGCAGTGGTCTGGGCTATGAAGAAAAATAGAGAATATACTTTTGGTAGGAAAACAATCATTTTGACCGATCATCATGCATTATGTTCTTTATTAAAAATTGCGGTACCCCGTAATGCACGTATAGCTAGGTGGTTGGTATATTTAATGGATTGTGATATAGAAATTAAATACATAAAAGGGAAACATCACGTGTGTGCTGATGCTATGTCCAGATTAGTAGACATACCTCCACATCGAATGAAGGAGGGCACTACTACAAAAGACGAATTATGTAGAGTGAATGAAGCTATTTTCTGTACGGTGACCCAAGATCTACGCAATAAGCTAGTAGCAGAAATAAAAAAAGATGCTGTGTTTAAATACATATATGAACAAGTGCAAGCATTACCTTTGAAAAAAAAATGAACAATATATGATACATAATGATGTTTTATATTACCTTTCCCAAAAACGATACAGGTTGATAATCCCCACTTCTATGCGAAGCACCATATTAAATGCATATCATTGTTCTTCCCTGGGGGCTCATCGTGGAATATTACCAACGATGAAAAGAATATCATTACGTTATTATTGGCCAAATCTATATCAGGATGTAAAAGCTTATGTACAATCCTGTGAAGAATGTTCGAAACGTAAACCTTTTAATTCTAAGCCAGCTGGATTAACCGTACCTCATGAATTAGAAACACCTTTAGATAAGTGGACATTAGATTACATAGGTCCCCTTTCACCCACTAAACCATACAACTATACGTATATAGCAGTGGCAGTGGACTACGGGAGTAGGTATGTAGTCAGTAAACCACTAAAAAAAGCAGATACAAATTCCCTTGTACTTTTTATTGTCGAAAATAATTAAAGTTTGGATGTCCCAGAATCATAACGTTTGATAATGCATCAATTAATAGAAGTAAAATGACACAAACCACTCTTACTCTTCTCGGATGTAGTCCACGTTACACTAGTCCCTATTCACATTCAAACCTGGCAGAAAGATATATACGAATTATTATGTATCCATCAACACGAATAATTGGCATTTGTTTCTAGATGCAGTCACGTTTGCATTAAATAGTACCGCCCATGCAACTTCAAAATATTCAGCTTTTTACTTACTATACAATCAGCACCCTCGCATCCCTCTGGATATCGCCTTACCTGAAGCTCCTAATGTGTGGAATCCCCCCTACTTACGAAATATACAGGTAGCCAGGGATATTGCTCGGCTAAATTTACTTGCTTCACAAGATAATAGTAGCCTCAAGCGTAATCTCACCCGTCGAGATGCACAATTTTCTGCTGGAGATATAGTCATGATCTCCTATCCCAATCTACAAGATTTGCATGAAAGCAAGAAACTCTCCCCCAAGTTTGCTGGCCCATTCAGAGTTGTAAAATATATTGGTAATAATAATTATACAGTGGTGCATTGTTTAGTTCAACGACCGCGAGAATGCAAGGTCCATGTGCAGCGTATGCGACGGTTTTTGGAAAGACCAGAGCATCTTTCCCAACCACCCTTACTACCTACGTTTACAGATATAAAACGTCTCCAGTCGGACCCTGCTCCTCAAACGCAACTCCCTGCTGCCGCTGGTAACATAGGTAGTTTACCATTACAATCGCTCTCTCCATTTTCCCCAGTTGCACCTCCACCGCCGGCCCTAAGACCCATTTCGGATTTATCCGGCGTCCGAACAACCCGTTCAGGCCGACCTATTGTGGTTCCTGCTCGATATCGGTAACTTATCCTTCTTACATACCTTTTAATAATGATTCGGTATATAATTGTGTTTTCTTTCTACACGGGGCTTTGTGCGACGGAAGTAGTCCCTCCCCATCCGCACTCGGTCAAAGTTAGTTCAGGTCTGTATTTAAAACCCGCTACAACCCTGCCGGTAATTTTTTCGCAATACACTTTCCTTCTCTATAATTATACTATTTCCTGGCTCCCCAAATCCACCTTTCACTCATCCTACTCCGCTGCTTTGTGTCGTAAGCCTAACTCCACTACTGAAACACAATTACTGTGTCACATGTTTAATAATATATACACCAACCTTAATCATTCGGAACTTTTAGTTGATTTTCTGTTCCATCGCATGAGTAATGATTACTCCACCTTCCATGAGGATAATAATAAATTAGTACGTAATAAACGACAGGTATTGTTAGGCGCCTTAGCTACAGTAGGAGCATACAAATTATATGAATATTTCGAAGGCGAATCTTCATCAGAAAGTGTTTACAATAATCTTGTTGCAGGTATGCAATACACGGAACATAATCTCATTAAGCAAGGACAACGAATTGACACCGTCATAAGAGATTTGAATAATCATATGGCTACAATCACCCAGCATTTTAATAGCTTAGTGGAAACGAATAGAATTAGATCTAACGAATTATATCTAAAAGTAGCTGTAGGAGAATATCGACAGACCTTAGCCCTCGCTGAGACGGTCCAGGAAGTAAATAGAATACTTGATTTAATAACTTATCAGAGTATCTTACATGACTGTAAAGCTCAAAAATTAGCCTCCATGATCGTTTCCCCAACAGTTCTCCAACAAGATTTGAACGATCTTGATAAGGTCTTACAAGAACAGGATCATACTTTAGTTATTCCTCCTACCGATATCTCCAGATATTTTCATCTACCCTTAGCCAATTGTAGAATAGGTATTCTGGAGAGTAATGGAAATCCTAGAATTCATATTTCTCTGAAGGTTCCGATCAAGAAGAAGCAACACCAGTTTGCATTATTTCAAGTAGTCTCTACAACACGATAGTTTTACAATAATTAAAAGAAACCTAGAATATATTTTTGTAAGTAACGCACAAGCACATACATGTTTGTTTGATCAGGAAATGTGTTTTTTTTCCGAATATAAAACATTTCAAAATAGGGAAAGTGAATGCGTACTTAATCTAATTTCGGGAATAGCCCATAAAGAATTAAAAACAGTTTGCGATTTTATTTGTACTAATAATACCAAGCTTCAAATCAATGAGATTGACACCAAACATTTTAGTGTACTTAATCCCGAGCAAGATCTATTATTGATATGTTATTCTAAGTATATATGGTCAGGTAGAATAATAAATAAAACTCTTCTCGCTCCTCTCTCTTCATCCGTCGGAGTTTACGTGATATATCTTCCCTGTTCCTGTCGTTTAATGGATAAAATGCAGAATGTCATCTTAGAACCCCCTGCTCTCTGTTCTCAACAACCTCGCGCTTTCAAACCGTTCGTGACGAAAATGATTCCAGTACATTGGTCCCGTTTAGATGATTCTTTCCTCATCCAGGCCTCCACTCTCCAACAAGAATTACAACATGAATTACAATACAACACCACCGATGAAGCAATCGATTGGCAGAAATTGAATAGTAGTGCACAACCCTACAAACCATTCAATTTCTCGGAAGTTCAATGGTCCATCAACCACCATTTTTTGAAATGGCACGACCTCCATCGAGAATGGATGATGATAATCTGGAATTTACTTCTATCGATACTTGTATTTAAAATATGGTGCCATACAGCCGTCTCGCCCTTACTACTGTACGGAGCAATTACAAACTGGCCTCAAGTCCATGCCCTTACACCAGAAGAAATTAATCATCGTCACATTTTGTTCCTCGTTGTGATGGGCATACTTAACCTTTTTCTAATTTGTTGTTTCTTTTCCCTTTTGTATCTATATTGTAAACGAAAGTGGACACGTCGCGCAGATACACCAGAGTGTACCTTTTACACGGGCAGAAGCGATAATCGTGAGATATATCTGCCCACTAATCACCCTCTTCGAGCCATGGGTCCTGATAACCCCAATATCTATCCTGAGATATCAAGCTCTGCTCCGCCGCTCAAAAAGCCATTATTATCCCAAGCTTAACACTCGTCTCATCTCCACATCATTAAGAAATAAAGGAGATTGAAATGAATGAACGAATGAATGGTGCTATATAAGTGCGTGAGTTTCAGAATAATGTTAATGAATGATAAACAGAATCAATCAGATTGAATATGCCTTCTTTCCTGAACCCAATGTGAACTTTGTTTCTCTTTTATCTTGACCTTAATTCAGTGATAGCAAAAATCTTGGTGCTCTCTTTTATATCCATGTCCTATGCAAATCTGTATAATACTGATGAGTGCGGATAAACATTTGCATGAACTTGTATGTTATGGCTAAAGTGCATTTTTTATGAGTGTCTTTTTTTATGATACATGAATACAGTTAATTTAACCACCTTGGTCACCATGATGCTCTATAGTTCTTTTCGTAAATTTGCTCTATAGTTTATAGTTGCTATAGTATATAAAAGTTGCTCTATAGTTTTTTTCTTGCACTTTTCCTAAGCAAGCAAAGCTGAATGACGAACCATTTCTCCAGGCCCAGTTTATATAGCTAATTTTATGGCCATTGACTGGAATAGTTTGAATTTGTATGCCTAACATTTTTTTTCCCTAATATGTTTTATAATGTCATGTGGGCATGACATGTTTCCTCGGAGGGTTGTTACGTTCTTCGATTATTTTATAGTAGGTTAAAGTACAACAAAGATGCACTTCTTGCAGTTTTGCAAACATCATGCGATATTTGCTATCAATGAAATGTGCAACATCAGCAGCAGTAGCCGCTCTGGTCTGTCTGGCTCCCCACCATCAACGTCATCCTCATCCTCATCTTCACATCATCACTAATAAGGAAAAGAGAGAGCGAAGCGAAGAGCAAAAGAGAGAGTTTTTGTCATGTCATGATTATGATTTTATAGTTAGAATATATGTTATATAGTTACAATATATAGTCTTTGTTTGATTTCTCTTTTTACTCATTTTCTTATAAATAAGCGTTAGAAAGGATAATAAAATTTCAGTAGAGATAAATATGTTCGGTTGTTGTTGTTCAATTATTTACATGCCAACGGCATTACAAATTTGGTGACTCCGCGGTTGTGTTCCCCGTTTTCGGGTTTCTTCCTCGCTGTGGGCAGCGATTTTGGTTTCCGGGGTGTCCGTTTTCCTCTCCTTCATTGTTCCGGTTATCTCTTACTCCGCTTATCCTTTCTATTCCTAGTGGATTGATCACCCATTATGTCTAGAATCCAATGAGTAAGCGTCATAAGACTGGTTCACCACCCAGAACCCGGTCGCAACAACAACAACATGATACGCCTCTAGTATATGTGCCAGAACCTAATCAAATTACGCGTGGTATTTCGCGCCGAAACCGAGCTGTAAATACAATAGTGAATGTGTTTCAACGTTTTAATCCTTTCCACGAACCAAGTGAAGAAATCCCCGATCCTAATACTTATCGTTTTGTGCCAGCCCCCACTGCACTCCAGTTACCCTTCAATCCATTCTATCAGAGTCCTCCAGGATCAACTGCACCAAGTGAAGCAGGAGACCAACCTCCGGACCCTTCTTCCATACACGACCAGACTACTCTCCGATTTTCAGCACCTAATAATCCTTTCTTAAGGACACCGTCTCCTCCACCTGCATCAGATCAAGAACCAGAGCAAGAGCCAGAGACAAGAGAGTCGGCTCAACCTGTACCGTTTGCGTTAGACACAGTTCCGGACGTATCATTTCCTCAACAGTATATCACCGACAACCGCAAATATAGGCAAAAATCAGGAAGCAAGAGGAAAGTAGACTTTTCCCCTGAAGGTTCATGGTACCCAGATTTCGGACCTAGTTCTTCAGCCTTTTTACAACAACCTCTATCTCCCCCACCTACATTCCTACGAGTCTCGACTCATTATTACCCCACCAAAATGACGGAAAATGGAAAAAAGGACGATGCAAAGGAGGTGCACGTAAGTGTGACCCCAATGGTCACCATCCCTGGTCTTCAGTTTAACGGAAGTAAGGATACGTCAGTAGGTACGTTTTTTGAAGCTTTCGAAACAATGGCAGATATCAATCAGTGGAAAGACAACGTGAAATTAGGGAATTTACTCTTATATTTGCATGGGAGCGCGAGTGATTGTTATCGAAATGATATACTCACTCAAGCTACGAAGCATAAAATGACAGTTAAGGAGTTTATGAAAAGTAAACACAAACCTACATATGAAACTGTAAAGAAATTGTTAGAAGACAGCTTTGGTTCCAAAGAGAGTCCAGAAAGTAGAGAAAAACGCATAGCGGCATGCAAAAGGCAAGCCTATAATACCGTACGTGAATATTATTATGCTAAAATGCATTTAATAAATAAACTCAATCCAAGCATGGAGGATAGTAGAAAGGTTATTTTGTTAATTAAAGGATTGCCGCCCAAAATAGCGGAAGCTATTTTTATACATGACCCCAGTACCCCCGAAGATGTATTAAAATTAATGAAGGCGCAGGAAAAGTTTCAGAATATATTACAGCCCTCAGATTCCATGAACCTCCTCGATGAAATGAAAAAGGCATTTAAGGAATTGATGCTTGAAAATAAAGAAGAAACTAATAATTTGCAATCCCAAACAGCAGCTGCTACACAAAAATCCGGAACTAGGGAAATGCAAAGAGGAAGTAAAACCCCATATAGAGGCAAACCGATAAATAGAGGGCCTTTTCAGAAAAGGAATAATACTAATCATAATAGCCGTGGAAGCTATCGAGGTTCATATAGAGGGCAATCCTATAAGAGAGGTAATAATTATCGAGGAAATCATTATACCTCGAGAGGCTACCCCGATAGAAGACAGAATCCCATAACATTCTCCCCCAGCTTTAACATTACCCCGTCTACTTCGTATGCTCCCTATCAAGGGAATCAAAGAGGTAGAGGAAATAATTTCCGAGGAAATCGAGGTAGTTCCTCTTACTCCCGAAATGGGAATAATTCTTCCAACCCCAATTCAAATCGTTTGAATTATAATAATACTGGCTGCTTTAAATGCAATGCCCCAGATCATTTTGCTAGGAATTGTCCTTTCTCTCTCTGACTAAATGAAGAACAGTGTGACTCATTAACGGGAAATGACCAAAATATGCTCATTTTTACAATTTTGACAATTAATAATATACCCACACTTACTTTGATAGATTCTGCCAGTACTTGCTCTATCATTTTGAAGGAACATTTAAATACAAGCCCATTTCCCATAACGACAAGAACCATTTCATCAATTGCGAATACAGTTATTTTAAATGAAGGAGCGCATATCAAAATTAATCTACCCCATGAAGATGTACAAGGACTGGTCTACGTAATAAATGAAGCCAGATGGCCACTAATTTTAGGCAATAACATCTTAACACATCTTCTGCCTACCATTTCCTATGAAAAGCGTAATATAATATTAAAAGGGAAAGTTACTCTCCCTTTATTCTTCTCGGCAGAAGAAGCATTGATAGCGTTAGGTAAGGCCATTAACCCAGGCTATACCTATGCTCAAGAAGAAATTTATCCTTCTACCGTCGTTAATGTCACATTACCTAACAAGCAGGTCATTGGACCATATGAATATGGACATATACATGTACACCCACTTTCGAGTAATCGAAAGTTGGTTTTTTCTCCTTGTGAACGCTTATTCCACAATCATTCGCTCATAGTATCAGAGTATTTTTTAGCACCTCATATTACTTTCGAATCCATACCAGTTTTTAATGCCTCTCCCTTTTCGGTAACATTAAACCCAAACATGAAAGTTGGACATGTAAAGGAAATAGATTATGTGTATGCTACGCAATTACAATTACCACAATCTAAAAAGTTTGAAAAATATCAGCATGAGAAAATAGTGAAATCCATGTCTCTAGAACAACAACAATCATTGAATATTAATCAAGAATTGACATCTGAAGAGAAGAAGCAATTATTAGAAATATTATGTTCTTACTCGGACTGTTTTAGTTTCTCTCATCTCGATATTGGCCGATATCAAGGGGATTACCCAGGCGGTAAGCCTCCTCATTTTGATCTTATCGATGATACTCCAGTAGACCAAAGACCCTACAGGCATTCATTCCATGAAAGGGAAATTATAGATCGGGAAATACAAAAGCTTTTAGAAGCAGGAATTATAACTGAAAGTAGTAGTGAATATGGATCCCCCATTGTGTTAGTAGGACGAAAAGGAGAAAGTGATCGTCCTAGGTTATGTGTGTCGTACGTAAAACTTAACGAGAAGATAAGAAAGGATACTTTTCCACTCCCCCTCATATCTGATATTTTTACATTAGTGAATGGAGCAAAATATTTCTCCCTCCTGGATTTCGCGGCAGGATATTTCCAAATTCCTTTGTGTGAGTGCTGTAAAAGAAAGACGGCGATGGTCACGCCAACCAGTAAATACATATTTAATTATCTCCCCATGGGACTTTCCGTATCCCCCTTTATTTTTGTGAAACTCATAAGGCGTATATACCATAAACTTCTTTATAAAAATCTCTTTATTTTTCTAGATGATTGCTGCATCTTTTCAAAATCCTTCTCCGAGCATTGCGAACATCTCAAACAGTTTTTTGAACGTACACGACAGGTTAATCTAAAAGTTAGGGCTTCGAAATGTCATTTTGCCAAAACGGAATTGCGAATTTTGGGATTCATCATAAATCAGAAAGGTGTTAGGCCAGATGAGGATAAAGTGAAAGCTATAAAATTAATGCCGAGGCCGATGACTCCTCGTTTGGTCAAAAGTTTTTTAGGGATGATTAGCTTTTACAGACGTCACATAAAGAACATGAGTGCAATAGCTTATCCTTTAATACAATTAACAAAAGAGAAGGTTCCATTTATGTGGGATGAGAAGTGTGAGAATGCATTTCTCACTTTAAAAAATAAGCTCATGACTGCACCCGTCTTGATGCCATTTAACCCAGAACTACCTGTGGAGCTATTAACTGACAGTTCCTTATATGCTTTGGGCTTTGTATTACAGCAGAGAGATGAAGAAAATAAACCCAGAGTTGTTGCCTACGGCAGTAGAGTCTTAAATCCTTCAGAATCCAACTATCGCGTTAGTGAACGAGAATGCCTGGCAGTGGTCTGGGCTATGAAGAAAAATAGAGAATATACTTTTGGTAGGAAAACAATCATTTTGACCGATCATCATGCATTATGTTCTTTATTAAAAATTGCGGTACCCCGTAATGCACGTATAGCTAGGTGGTTGGTATATTTAATGGATTGTGATATAGAAATTAAATACATAAAAGGGAAACATCACGTGTGTGCTGATGCTATGTCCAGATTAGTAGACATACCTCCACATCGAATGAAGGAGGGCACTACTACAAAAGACGAATTATGTAGAGTGAATGAAGCTATTTTCTGTACGGTGACCCAAGATCTACGCAATAAGCTAGTAGCAGAAATAAAAAAAGATGCTGTGTTTAAATACATATATGAACAAGTGCAAGCATTACCTTTGAAAAAAAAATGAACAATATATGATACATAATGATGTTTTATATTACCTTTCCCAAAAACGATACAGGTTGATAATCCCCACTTCTATGCGAAGCACCATATTAAATGCATATCATTGTTCTTCCCTGGGGGCTCATCGTGGAATATTACCAACGATGAAAAGAATATCATTACGTTATTATTGGCCAAATCTATATCAGGATGTAAAAGCTTATGTACAATCCTGTGAAGAATGTTCGAAACGTAAACCTTTTAATTCTAAGCCAGCTGGATTAACCGTACCTCATGAATTAGAAACACCTTTAGATAAGTGGACATTAGATTACATAGGTCCCCTTTCACCCACTAAACCATACAACTATACGTATATAGCAGTGGCAGTGGACTACGGGAGTAGGTATGTAGTCAGTAAACCACTAAAAAAAGCAGATACAAATTCCCTTGTACTTTTTATTGTCGAAAATAATTAAAGTTTGGATGTCCCAGAATCATAACGTTTGATAATGCATCAATTAATAGAAGTAAAATGACACAAACCACTCTTACTCTTCTCGGATGTAGTCCACGTTACACTAGTCCCTATTCACATTCAAACCTGGCAGAAAGATATATACGAATTATTATGTATCCATCAACACGAATAATTGGCATTTGTTTCTAGATGCAGTCACGTTTGCATTAAATAGTACCGCCCATGCAACTTCAAAATATTCAGCTTTTTACTTACTATACAATCAGCACCCTCGCATCCCTCTGGATATCGCCTTACCTGAAGCTCCTAATGTGTGGAATCCCCCCTACTTACGAAATATACAGGTAGCCAGGGATATTGCTCGGCTAAATTTACTTGCTTCACAAGATAATAGTAGCCTCAAGCGTAATCTCACCCGTCGAGATGCACAATTTTCTGCTGGAGATATAGTCATGATCTCCTATCCCAATCTACAAGATTTGCATGAAAGCAAGAAACTCTCCCCCAAGTTTGCTGGCCCATTCAGAGTTGTAAAATATATTGGTAATAATAATTATACAGTGGTGCATTGTTTAGTTCAACGACCGCGAGAATGCAAGGTCCATGTGCAGCGTATGCGACGGTTTTTGGAAAGACCAGAGCATCTTTCCCAACCACCCTTACTACCTACGTTTACAGATATAAAACGTCTCCAGTCGGACCCTGCTCCTCAAACGCAACTCCCTGCTGCCGCTGGTAACATAGGTAGTTTACCATTACAATCGCTCTCTCCATTTTCCCCAGTTGCACCTCCACCGCCGGCCCTAAGACCCATTTCGGATTTATCCGGCGTCCGAACAACCCGTTCAGGCCGACCTATTGTGGTTCCTGCTCGATATCGGTAACTTATCCTTCTTACATACCTTTTAATAATGATTCGGTATATAATTGTGTTTTCTTTCTACACGGGGCTTTGTGCGACGGAAGTAGTCCCTCCCCATCCGCACTCGGTCAAAGTTAGTTCAGGTCTGTATTTAAAACCCGCTACAACCCTGCCGGTAATTTTTTCGCAATACACTTTCCTTCTCTATAATTATACTATTTCCTGGCTCCCCAAATCCACCTTTCACTCATCCTACTCCGCTGCTTTGTGTCGTAAGCCTAACTCCACTACTGAAACACAATTACTGTGTCACATGTTTAATAATATATACACCAACCTTAATCATTCGGAACTTTTAGTTGATTTTCTGTTCCATCGCATGAGTAATGATTACTCCACCTTCCATGAGGATAATAATAAATTAGTACGTAATAAACGACAGGTATTGTTAGGCGCCTTAGCTACAGTAGGAGCATACAAATTATATGAATATTTCGAAGGCGAATCTTCATCAGAAAGTGTTTACAATAATCTTGTTGCAGGTATGCAATACACGGAACATAATCTCATTAAGCAAGGACAACGAATTGACACCGTCATAAGAGATTTGAATAATCATATGGCTACAATCACCCAGCATTTTAATAGCTTAGTGGAAACGAATAGAATTAGATCTAACGAATTATATCTAAAAGTAGCTGTAGGAGAATATCGACAGACCTTAGCCCTCGCTGAGACGGTCCAGGAAGTAAATAGAATACTTGATTTAATAACTTATCAGAGTATCTTACATGACTGTAAAGCTCAAAAATTAGCCTCCATGATCGTTTCCCCAACAGTTCTCCAACAAGATTTGAACGATCTTGATAAGGTCTTACAAGAACAGGATCATACTTTAGTTATTCCTCCTACCGATATCTCCAGATATTTTCATCTACCCTTAGCCAATTGTAGAATAGGTATTCTGGAGAGTAATGGAAATCCTAGAATTCATATTTCTCTGAAGGTTCCGATCAAGAAGAAGCAACACCAGTTTGCATTATTTCAAGTAGTCTCTATTCCGTTTTTCTATAATAATCAAATGTGTAGATTACAACACGATAGTTTTACAATAATTAAAAGAAACCTAGAATATATTTTTGTAAGTAACGCACAAGCACATACATGTTTGTTTGATCAGGAAATGTGTTTTTTTTCCGAATATAAAACATTTCAAAATAGGGAAAGTGAATGCGTACTTAATCTAATTTCGGGAATAGCCCATAAAGAATTAAAAACAGTTTGCGATTTTATTTGTACTAATAATACCAAGCTTCAAATCAATGAGATTGACACCAAACATTTTAGTGTACTTAATCCCGAGCAAGATCTATTATTGATATGTTATTCTAAGTATATATGGTCAGGTAGAATAATAAATAAAACTCTTCTCGCTCCTCTCTCTTCATCCGTCGGAGTTTACGTGATATATCTTCCCTGTTCCTGTCGTTTAATGGATAAAATGCAGAATGTCATCTTAGAACCCCCTGCTCTCTGTTCTCAACAACCTCGCGCTTTCAAACCGTTCGTGACGAAAATGATTCCAGTACATTGGTCCCGTTTAGATGATTCTTTCCTCATCCAGGCCTCCACTCTCCAACAAGAATTACAACATGAATTACAATACAACACCACCGATGAAGCAATCGATTGGCAGAAATTGAATAGTAGTGCACAACCCTACAAACCATTCAATTTCTCGGAAGTTCAATGGTCCATCAACCACCATTTTTTGAAATGGCACGACCTCCATCGAGAATGGATGATGATAATCTGGAATTTACTTCTATCGATACTTGTATTTAAAATATGGTGCCATACAGCCGTCTCGCCCTTACTACTGTACGGAGCAATTACAAACTGGCCTCAAGTCCATGCCCTTACACCAGAAGAAATTAATCATCGTCACATTTTGTTCCTCGTTGTGATGGGCATACTTAACCTTTTTCTAATTTGTTGTTTCTTTTCCCTTTTGTATCTATATTGTAAACGAAAGTGGACACGTCGCGCAGATACACCAGAGTGTACCTTTTACACGGGCAGAAGCGATAATCGTGAGATATATCTGCCCACTAATCACCCTCTTCGAGCCATGGGTCCTGATAACCCCAATATCTATCCTGAGATATCAAGCTCTGCTCCGCCGCTCAAAAAGCCATTATTATCCCAAGCTTAACACTCGTCTCATCTCCACATCATTAAGAAATAAAGGAGATTGAAATGAATGAACGAATGAATGGTGCTATATAAGTGCGTGAGTTTCAGAATAATGTTAATGAATGATAAACAGAATCAATCAGATTGAATATGCCTTCTTTCCTGAACCCAATGTGAACTTTGTTTCTCTTTTATCTTGACCTTAATTCAGTGATAGCAAAAATCTTGGTGCTCTCTTTTATATCCATGTCCTATGCAAATCTGTATAATACTGATGAGTGCGGATAAACATTTGCATGAACTTGTATGTTATGGCTAAAGTGCATTTTTTATGAGTGTCTTTTTTTATGATACATGAATACAGTTAATTTAACCACCTTGGTCACCATGATGCTCTATAGTTCTTTTCGTAAATTTGCTCTATAGTTTATAGTTGCTATAGTATATAAAAGTTGCTCTATAGTTTTTTTCTTGCACTTTTCCTAAGCAAGCAAAGCTGAATGACGAACCATTTCTCCAGGCCCAGTTTATATAGCTAATTTTATGGCCATTGACTGGAATAGTTTGAATTTGTATGCCTAACATTTTTTTTCCCTAATATGTTTTATAATGTCATGTGGGCATGACATGTTTCCTCGGAGGGTTGTTACGTTCTTCGATTATTTTATAGTAGGTTAAAGTACAACAAAGATGCACTTCTTGCAGTTTTGCAAACATCATGCGATATTTGCTATCAATGAAATGTGCAACATCAGCAGCAGTA
>JAHZMX010006159.1:0-11574 GCA_027743895.1 Seira musarum | reverse complement strand
TGAAAAATTATAGGTGTCATCCCCAGTACGCCAGGAACCTTTGTTCCAAATTTGAGGTCAATCGGTGACCTCGTTCGAAAGTTATCATCTGTACAGACACACAGACACACACACACAGACAACCCAATCGAAACCAATACTCCACTGATGACGTCAGCTACGTAATAACGGTTCCAGCACTGCTGAATAGGCAGCTTCAAATGAACATTGACCTCAGTCGATTTAGGAATTTCTGTAATTGTTCATATAGAGTTTCGAAGTTTCTCAATTTTTTGTTGTTACCATGTTTTTCTCTATATTTTGAATATTGGTAGGCTCGGCTTGGATAACTGTAAAATCATCGTCGTTAATCTCATATTTCCTTTTATTTTTCAAATCTAATTATTTAGGATTTCTTTTATTGGCCGTTAACTTTTTTTTACATTATGTCAAGCCCTGGCGAAAGCTCCAAACAAATAATTTGCAATGCTAAAGCAGAGCTTAAACGCTTAACTGTGACAACAAAGTCAGTTGAAAGGAAGCGATTAGTTAAGGAAACATTGAAGTGTTACATGACTATAAAGCCAATCGATTGTTCCTAAATATACTCAATGCAACAATTGATGTCTCGCTTTTCTTCAAATGCAAACATACGGTTAGCCAGTGTTTTTTACAATGATTCAATTGAATTCTTATAAAACCTACTACATCAATAGCATATTGACAAGGAAATTGATATTAAAATCCATAAGGACAAGAGGAGTAACTTGATCGACATAATTATTCCCTCCAATTTTGATAAACACGGGTTGCATAGACCGAATAAATGTTGTGCAAAGTTTCTTCCCTTGAAATGATTTAATTCGTTTTATGCCAGTCAACACCCCCGCTGAGTCACGAAACACGCCTCCAAATACTCCAAAAATTGTAACAATGACAATAATTCCATCCATCACCAGAACAACGAAAAGTAGGAATTGTGCAACAGTAAGATCCGACTGATATGAAACTAATCCATACAAATTTATTGTGAAGGAGGTGGATCCTGCCAAGAGAATGACTGGGATTAGAACGTCCTGGTGAATTAAGTTGTAGTATTTTCCAAGAAGTTGTAGTTCCCTGTAAACATGGAGCCTTTCAATGGTTGATATCTCCTCCATTCCTTTTGCAATGATTCCCAAGTAAAAATGTTTGATGTAGTAACGCAAGCAGCAACACTGAAGGTATGCAAACTGTCCCACTTCCATCATGAAGCCTCCAAGGAAATCGATATAAATGTAAAACATGAGACTGCATAGTACAAAAAGTTTTAAGAGTGATTCCGTTTTCCAAGCATTTTTTGGAGGCCCAGACCAATCACTGCATTCCGCTATCATCCATGAACCAATTACGGATGGGGAACATCCATCAAAGAATCGAGCCACACAAAATGGAACAACCATTCCGATAGGAGCAACAACAAAAAATTTCTGAATCAGTTGGATCATTTCAATCATTCGTGTTCCAATCACATTTGAGGCATCAATGCCTTCATTCGTAAGATGTCGATTTTCAAATCCCAATTGCAAATTGAACAATTCGCAAATTAAGGCACGCCTTCTTGTATGAATCAGCTTGGAAATTAGGGAGGCAAAACTTCCTGTGATGTACATGAGACACTCGAATGTCACTGCTTTTGGAACTCGGGTTCGACTTACGAAGCATTGGAGAGAAAGTATCACGCAAAATATAAAATACACAATCAATTTGGAATTTTGCTTTGTAATTTCCCTTGGTCGGGATGTCGCAAGAACATATTCAAAGCCATTCCGCTTATTCGTCTTTTGGAGAAGGTAAGGAGCTGTTCCTAAAATTCTTTGAGCTCGTAAATGAAGCCCAAAAATCCTGATCAAGTTCAATTTTAGCCACATCTTTCTTTATTTGAGCTAGCTAGCTTTGGTCGTAGGTGGAGGTGAAGACTTATATGAAAGGAAATTAAGTCGAAGTTCTTACTCTGACTAATATAAACTCAACGCGTCTTATTTCACTTCTTTCGAACCAAATGGTTTATTTCATATTGGGGGTGCCTTTCTATACGCCTGTCGGTTCAAAATAGCTTGGATTTTTAATGATATTCTTTGAATATTCCATGTTTGCTTTTGGTGGAGAGCTGAACAGAAAAATTTCACCCAGTAATTTTAATGAAAATCTTAAATCGAAGAAGAAAAGAGGAGTACTTAATAATTGATTTGTTAGTGGTTCAAAAGGGAGAACAGAATATTTTAAACTTGTTGACCAGTTTTGTGAACACTTTATCGTTATGAATTAACCCCGATCTAGCTATTACTGAAAACTTGGAATGCAGGTATTATAACTTGAAAATAAAAGGTTTCTTGGCTAATAATTAATATATAGTATGTTGTATGCACGCAGCCAAAGTTGATAGTTGAACCGACATGAAAACCCAGAAATTTACAAAAAAAACTTAACTTGGAAGACATTAGATTATGAATTTGAACTTCTTACCAATCAGTGAAATCGGAAAGACCGTGGAATTTTTCTATGATGTGGATGGAATTTGAAAACTTCCTGTAAAAGGAGCGCAGTATTTCTTCGGTTTTATACATTTTTGTTGAGCATGGACTTACTTTCGTAAATACACAAAATTGGGTGAAATGAATTTCTGATCCAAAAATCTAGTAAGTAGATTATGATATAAATATTTCAAGGTAATCCGCAAAACTCCATATCATTCAAACCCCTTCATTTAAAATTAATTACTTGCTTTTAGTTGGCTTTTAGTGCATAAGATGCTAATGAACTTGGCGGTGTCTAACGTGGGTTATATAATTATGTATCTGGACGACTACCTGGTTTCTTCCACAATTGATCCACTCTTATTCATTCAGCAAAAACATTTTACTTAATATTGAAAGGGATTGATTCAGGGATAAAAATTGTCAACCTTAAACAAACTTGTGTTGGATAGTCTAAAGTAATTTTATGCTTTAGATTTTGGACATTTGAAAACATACGTATCCGTTTTATGCTTTGGGCTGCAAAATTAAATTAAGACATAAACTCATTGGAACGTTTAATACATGGAAGGGGAACTTTCTCCGGCTCCGTGTTTCGATGGTACAAACTCATCTCGTACGTAGCGTCGGATAAAAGGATAAAAGTTAGCAACCTTTAGGAAAAACGAATGGACTAAAGGCGACTTGCAATTATCCATTGTCTGATATTTGCCAACAATTTGAAAAATTTTCCGAATTATTAAATTTTAGCTTTGGCATGTCTTGTGAATTGCATGGTTGAAAATCTACTCAATGATTAAAACTACAAAAGCAAAACACTTAAGCCCTATTAGGTGCAGGTGGAACACCCTGATCTCTGAGAGCATTCTTTTTTGTTAAAAGAGAAAGCCAAATGGAAGGATCTGGTAATGGTCAAGCTCTATTTACTGTGAAATGGAGTTCAAATAATTTATATGGTTCTAGGTTAGGCATATTTAAAATCTGGAATCTGTTATTTGAAACATTTTTACGTTCTTTTCCTTTTTTGAGTTCCGTTCTTTAGAATCTCTCTTTCTACGAAAATGACTTGCACATTGATTCAGAAGTAGTAGAAATCGTTTCATCACTCCGTTCATCCTGAACTTCCTTGCAATCTTCCAAAAGTTGAATTTCCTGAGTTTCACAAACCCTTCAATAATGCTTGTCCACACTGTCCTTCGGCATTCAGCAAGCAAGGTCAAAAACGCAACAAAGTGGCCACCAAAGGCAAGGAGAAATACACCAGCAACATTCCCTTTCATTGAGGGTTTCTTCAGCTCCTCAAAATCCCAAGTGCCAGTGTAAGCGGGCGTCGCTCCTCTCACGAATTCCATCCACCAATTCCAAAGTCCTGCCGAAGAAATTCCCTTAATTCTACTCTGAAGAAAAGGTGGAATGGAGCTTCCCATCATGTAATTCTTGAGTTCGAACACGTAGTTCATGTTTGCGTATGTTTCCTTGCCAATGTAGACGAATTTTTTGCCGTCGCGTTTTAACCGTCTTGCATACACTTTGCAAATGTATTCGGGAAGAATTAAAGCCACACCGTCGCATTTATCTATGGCATTATACAGTATGGCAGTTTCTCGTATTTGAAAATATAGCTCAGCCAAATCTAATTCTTTCTCTGCTTCGGTGTTGAAGGTTGCGTTGACAATTTCATAAAAGAGTTGTATGGCATCTGGATGAAATTTGGAGTTTTCATAGAGCAGCTTCTGACGTTCCAGGACTATCCGGGTTTGATTTGAAATGTCAATATCGACGTTGTCTTTCCATTCGGTAATTCGTTTTACCTCGGAACTCATGAACGCCTCAAAGGCCTTGATGAAATGATCTTCCGAATATAAATCATTTGACGGGTAACGCATATGCAGGGTGACACCTTGAAAAAATCTTGTTGTCATTGCTCGACTGTACACACTGAAATTTGCACTCACCAATTCTGTGAAATGCTCAAATGGCAGGGGTTTCCTGGCGGACATTAAAGTGTACACATTCTTGTTCTTGTATGCATTACTCAAGACAATGCCCATCAAAAGTAAGGTTCCAAGGACTGGACGGAGGCGTTTTACCACAAGTATTTTATACATAAATGGATCGCCTTGCTCCAGTAGAACTTTCACGACGGAGAGGGCGTACTGCTGAATTATTGAAAGAAAAGTACTTTTTGATTCGGAGATATTATTTGAACCGAGGATCTTAATTGTGATTGAGACGACTGTGATGGCGTGAAGTATTAATACCCAAACGTATTTATCAAACACATTCAGAAATAGTCGTAAAGCCACTGGCTCCACCCCTCGATCGCCGCAACTCAAGAAACGGTAATTTTGAATCTCTGCTGGTCCGGCAACATCGTATCGGGTAGATAGTGTTTCGGTGTCTTCAAGTAACTCCAGTTTCCCATGAACCACTATGTCTGTGAACAACAAATACACATGTGTACTTTCACTAGGGACAAATGATTTTCTGTGCAAATCAAAATCTCTTGAAACATTAGAATAATCGCAGGATTGCTAAAATCAGTCTAATATTAAGCTTATTTTTTGGCTTATTTTTGGATAATAAGATTGGCTTATTTTTTCAGACTTTTGACTTTAACACTTTTTCAAGTTAACGCTTACCTGGATCCGACAGACCAACACCGTATAAAATTTTTCCATTTTGACAAGCAGAATTTCCTCCATCCACTTCGTATGTGAAGTTTTGTAGAATGGATTTCCATACATGGGCATATGCATGAGCCAAACGCTCGGCTGCACTCTCAAACGGTATTCCAACCCTGGACTTGTTCGTATGGCTTATGAAATTTTCGCAAATCCGTAAATGTTCCCCGTAAATACCAGAATCACGCTTGTAGGAATGGTCACTTCCAAAGTGAACTATAATCTCATCCCCACTTGCGATTGGTGCCATTTTAAACAGTTCAAAATAACTGTTGGAGATTGAATCGACTTCTTTGTAAACCAAATCTAAAGTTTTTTTTCGACTACAAAAGTATTTATACATACAATTCTCACTGTATTTAGCGTTAGCTTTGATGAGATGAATGGATTTTAATGTTATTTCATGTGGGTGTAGTTCTGCTCGTACCAGAAAACTTGTAACAGTAGGATTTAGCTGAAAGAAAAATTAGGAGGTTTAAGAAAGCTTCAGAAACAAAAAAAAGAGTGACTCTTACTTAAAACTTATTTATTATAGTTAATTGTTAATTGAAAAATGAAATGAATTTAGTTACTCAATTTACTTATATTTATAATCTAATCTAATCGTGTTTTAAATTTTCAATTTCTGATGCTTTCACTACCCGAAACACCTTACCTTTAACCACGAAATGACACGGTGCTTTACACTTTCCGCGCTCTTGGTTATTACAAATACCTGGAACGTTATTTGTCCATATGATTTCCTCATATATTTGCTATCACGAACTGACACAAAAAACGGACGTGGAAAGCGAGTGTCTAGCGTAAGGTGAGTTGGTGGTAGCAAACGAATAATTAAGAGACCATTCCATGGTCTTATGTTGGACACGAATTTGAAGTATTTTATTTGCAGGCAAACGTCCATAGTGCCAACGTCATGATTAAATTTGAAACTTGGACAATGCCATAGATTCCCAGGTGGAATAGTAATTGAACGATTTTTCCAGTATCCCCATGATTTTCTGAACGTTCTTCCCGAAGAAAATCGCAAGGTAGCGTAATTTGGCTGTCGCAGAAGAATAGGTGTATGGCGATTGGGAAGATCTACGTAGTCAAAATTGTCTACCAGAATCAAGACATGCTGAAAAGGCTTGACTACTTCATTGATATTTGTAGCCCTAACGAAATTCTTAGAATCTTGCAATTGCCTAAAGACGGCACAAATGCATGGGGCCAAATAAAATAAAATGGAAATGAAAACCACGTTTCTGTAATTTTCCTTCATTATCAGTTCTTCTGGAAGTGCACGGAATTTGTGTTTTTCTTGAAATTTAATCAACTCGTTCTTAAATAGTGTAACGCCAGCCAATTTTTTATGTCTGATATTTGTTCAGCATGATATTAATTACTTTCGTACTTATTAATTAGCATAATGCAGTTTTTATTGAAAGAGTTGAAAGCTTTTAAACATTATCAATGTATTTATTACACTAATAAAGGTTTAAAGATTTTTTAGGACAACTTACAACGTAATCGCACTAATCACTTAAGTTTGAAAAAACAAGTTACATGAAATGGATTTTTTTCCTGATTTAGTTGGTTTGGTTTTAAAGCCGTTCACCTGCTTGGTCACGTTTCACCCACAAACAACCTCTGTAGGATATTTTAATTCAGATAATGGTAAAACGGAAAAAAAGATTTTAATACGTAATGTGACGTGAAGCCAGACTTTTTAAATTTTGTTTTGCTAGGAAAATATTACATAAGTACATTTACATACCAGCAGACATTGACACGGATCACAAATACAATTGCACTATGTCACAATGTTGAAAACCGTACTTTTGTATTGATATGGAAATGACAATAACGAATCAAATAAAATATATTTATGACAAATATATTCCAAAATGAAGCATAGACTACAAAGAGTTCCAAAGAGCTGAAAAATTAGTAGAAATTCCTCTAATTCTGCTGGAGTTTTCTCGCTCATTAATAGGTTTTGAAGAAATAATCCACGAGCCAGTGAACTTCCCAAGAATACTTGGAAATACCTCTTGAAAATAGTGATATGGGAGACGTGTAACCACTTTTCCTGGTCGTACGGTTCATACGTTGAAACTTCTTGGGGTACACCGCGTTCAAAGTATGGTGCATATCCTACGTCGCAAAGCATATTTCGGTGGCAAAATGATAAGGCCAGATTCTGTTCATGAACTTCTTGAAAAGTTTTTGTTGCGTTTCCTTTTTAGCAATGAAAACTGTGCAATTTTCGATGACTTTCTCCAGCTGTTGCAAATATTTTGCAAGTGAGGTCGAGGTTACATAATAACCGGAAGTAAAAAATGATGGAACCAACAAAAAAATCATTAGAAACTTTCTAAAGATATTTCTTAAGTTAGTCATAATTACGTGTCGTTGTCAGCATGATGCTCGGCTACTCCCAAGCGAATGCTTTTAATTTGCATTTGTTAAAATAGTTTGCCTTCAAAATGCGCAAACACTTTCAGTGTCCATTGTTCCGAGTTAAACAAAGCAGGCTTTGCTTTCACTACTGAGTTTAATTTTGTTCTGCTCTCTTTAGCTGTTGGGACATTGTTTATTGTTTTGTAAAGAGAACCCATTTTATGACGTAGACTGCAAGGACCATTTTTCGCATTTCAATGGAAAGTTGAAAATGACATTATGAAAACAGGAGTACAATAGGGCTTTTGAGTCAGAGCTTATAAATGTGTTAGTAGGACGTTGTATAAACAACTATACAAGAAATGTTCAATCAAGACATTGATAATACAGATTTTTATTCCCAAAGCTAGAGTGGCAAATATTAATTTGAATTCATCCATACTTGCTGCATTATCTTCAAATCTCTCCCTCTCCCATGCAAGTGAACGGGGCATGTTAACTCCACGAACTAATTCCATTTTTGCAAAATGCTTTTGATATCGCTCTAAAAACCGATGAAACGAATAATTTTCTGGGAAGCCGTCCATTTCATTTTTATGATGAGTCAGGTAGTACGAAAATATCTTAAAGTCATTCATGTTTTTCAAATGGTCTTGAATTCCAGTCTCTACTAGGGCAGAAATGCTACGGTACAACTCTCCGGAGAAAAAGAATGTTTCCCATGACTGCCACAAGATGAAATCGCTTGTTAAGCTGGTCTCTGTAATTGGTCGGTATATCCATCTGCCAGTGAAAGCAGTTAGGAGTAAATGCAGATTAAGATCGTTTGCATAAAATTCTGTAACGTGAAGAAACGCGAATCGCTCAACGGTTTTGCAATCTCTTTGAAGTTGACATCTATGACACGCAAGACCAGCCCAGCATGTTAATGCACCGCCGTTCGAAATTTGCAAAACTTCGTAATCAATCAAAGAACCGCCGTCAATATTAATGAATAGTTCTCTGGCTGAAGCCCCTAATTTTTTGTACACTTTGCTTTCGGGATGGAAGCCAAAGTCTTTATATTTGTTGGTTTTCTCCGACGAACGTGAAGCAATGTATATCTGTAAAGTGTATGTGCCGTTAACCAGATCATAAGTCGAGGAAGGAAGGTTTCTGAAATTTGTTTGTCGGGTTAAATCAGAGTACATTGAAAAGCAGTAAAGGTTCCCCGCTAGAAATGTTCCCAACATCCAAGAAGCCATTAAGAAAGAATTGCGCAATGTCCTTTTTAGTTTGATGCTATCACCTTCTTGACCAAAGTTTACTGCTGTGAGCCACAAAAGCAGAGATAAAGCGTGTTTTAGGTTCGTTTTCTTCGATTCCAAACCAAGAAAGACAAAGAAAACGTACAGAAATAGGAGGGCAAAACCTATCCAAACTTTATACTTAAATGGCTTGAAAAATTTTGCCAGATTCATAGTAATCCTCCGTTGGCCTTCTTCCGTCCCAAGAATAATGATCGAACTTAATGCATAAGTTTGAGGTCCAAATGGTAGCCATCCGAATTTCAGTAAGCCTTGATGTCTTTGGATAACGTCCTGGGTACAAGCACTATTGAGTAACAATTTGTTTACACGTTCATAACGAAGGGCTGTGTCGCAGGTTGAATATTGACTGACATTTTTCGCTGAGACAATGTAAAACAGCATACAGGCTGTTGGTATCAAAGTCCCCTTTCCAGCGGACTTCATGGGTTTGTGAAGATTTGCGCCACATCTTCTTTTCATGACTTTAAAAGGTCTTGTACGGACACTTCGAAGATTAAAATTATTCCAAGTACGAGTGTTCAAAAATTTCCATGATTTTTCATACTGGTCTAAATTTGTCAAAGGAAAAGAATGAGATTTCTGTTACAAGTAAAACAAGAGAGATAAACACCTTCAGAGTCTTTGGCGAGGAAAGCTAAGAATTTCGAGTTTCCAAATAAGCCAGGCAAGCGTACCGTAGTTTCTGCTACACTACACGGCTGAAGGGAATCAAATATTGTCACTATGTATTGTGGAAATGGGTGCTTGTTTTGGAAAGCATCCTTCCAGACAAAACTTCTGAAGAGAACTTCCGTCATGTCAAATGCAAGATCGCCTGAAAGGAATCTGGTTCGAGCTTCAAAAATTTCACGGATAATTAGTGCAGTGCAGTAAGAATTGTGCCTTTGAATCATGTACATTTCCAAATATTTGTTGATGTGAAATTGTACAAACCATTGCAGCACTTCCTCTTTTCTTTCCAGATTTGTCAAATTGTTAAGGCGGCTATTGGCAAAGTAATGGTTATGAGCAATGATACAATTAAGTTTCATTTGGCAGTAATCATATACCATATCATGCTCGTCTGTGTCCTCAAAGCTTGTGTTACCCTGTCCCCCAACGTAGATTGTACAATTACGAAACGCATTTAAATGTAAATGTAAGACGTTCAAAAGCGCGCTGTTCCTAGTAGTTTTAAATGTTGATGAAACAAAAAAGTGAGACAAAATTAAAATTATGAATCTAAAATACATTAGTCCGCACATTATGCTATCGATTAGCGAATATAATGAATTTGATCAATCCAAATTATTTAAAGCGAGAATAACAAATGTCCGGCGTAAATTCTTTAAGCCTTTCTGCTAGACCAGTGCTGAAACGCAGTGACCTTTACGAGTTCATTATATTTTGTTATTTTTAGTTCATGGTTGATTGAGTCAACAAGAAGGAACTCCTTTGTCAGATAGCTGGTGTTTAAGTGAATGACTAAGTTCTCAAGAATGGTAAAAAACTAGAATGTCTAGAAAATGTCTGATGATTAACGATTATATACTAACTTTAACAGACCATTGTTTAGCATGAATTCTTATACTTAAGTAATGTTTTGTAGTGTAACCCATGAAGGAATAATGTTTACAAAGAAATTGAATTCAGAGACAATGAATTACTAAACCATTGTTCCACAACAAACTTAGAATCGAACAAGAATGGAAGTGATAGTGCAAAAAAAATTGTACTGGAGATTCTCCCAACTTTTAAAATAACAAAACAAAAGTATTTAAATAGAACAAAGAAAAGGAACGCCATTACATCATTGTGATAATAAACAACTCAATATAGTGCATCGAAATACAAATATATGGGGCTATTTGAGGTCTTTCAAGAACCAAAAATAAAAATGTGTTTAAAGTCGAAGTTGACAAGTTTTTATTTTAATGCAACTTTCAGTTAGAAATCGGAAATTAATCAGTTGCCAATAATTGAACACGATATTTAAATTAAAAGTCATAATTTTAATCGTTTGCGAACGAATTGATCTACGAATATATGACTGACAGCCAGTCAACATTGTTTGTTGCGTCATACAGAGCTGAGTTTTGTAAAGGAAACAATTTTCTACTTCATTCTCGAATGAAAATTGTTTTTATGTAGAATCTAGATCATACTACATGTCTCGAAAAAAGGAATGCGTCTAATTCGACATTTTTTTTTCAGATGAATACAGGTGAACATGACAAATTTGATAGAAAAATTTGGGGAAAAGAAAACCGAATATGTTTTGTACTTGAGGTAAGTAAAGCACAATTTTTCATGTCTTTGGAAGTTATAGGGACTACGGACATTAAACAATTTGCAAACTGTACCTGTAATAACCTATATTTTTTTACTAGTGAATCCCCTCAGTTCTACGAACTGAATATTGGCAAAGAACGCCAATTGCCAAAAATAAAGTGCAACCACAGGAATAAATTCCTATGACAATCATGAAACGAAACTAAAACTTCGAACAATGAATCAAGCCATGATGCCTATTGTCTGTAGACCGTTTTTATGCTTACTAAAATTTAAAACCTTGTAAGGACCTTTAATTCAGAAATGAACAGTTTGCTGGACTAAAGTACGATAATGATAACTTCCTCGCAGTTCTTAGTACTGATTGCTGTGAACACTGTCGCATTTTCATTTCCATTCGAATGAAAAAGCGCAGGTCTTATGGGAAGA
>JAHZMX010006158.1:0-28776 GCA_027743895.1 Seira musarum | reverse complement strand
TATAGGATAGACATTACAGGATAGGGATGTCACGGAGGGTCAGATACCCCTCCCACCCCCTCTGACCGAAGCTTCTTTATGGATGTCCCCTAAAGAAATCATCGTTAGCGACAACATATACCTATGCAATAATTAGCACATGTATTGACAATGCTGCGATTTTTTCACAAGTGTTACGCACTTTGTTATGTCTTATCTTACCTAACGAACTAAAGTCTATTAATTACATACATTTGCTCGTATCTCCTAGAAATGTTCTTGGCGATCCGATTGGCAAAATCCTTGCTACAATTTTATAACATAGTTATCAATTGTTATAACGTCAAGTGGCCCAAGAATGTCGCATAACATCCTGATTAGGGATTTGTGCAATTGCAAATCTAATATGCATTAATAAAAGTACATTTGATTGGATTAAGAATAAAAAAGAATAGACAAGCCGAATACGTTCTCAACTATCAAGTTAGTTGGTATGTTTAACAGAGAATTTGATTTGATTTTATCGATTTTATCACAAACCCTTCACTTGTTTGCTCTAGACGATGAATCTGACTTTGATGTGACGACTGAATTGGGTATAGCTTGTGGTTGTGAGTGATCACAATCAACACCTATTCACCTTCGGAAAAAGGTTTAGCTGCAGAGTCGACGTCCAACAATAGGACATAAAATATTAAATGAATTTTTCCTCCACAAATCCTTTTGATTTCATGTCAATGTACTCTCGAAATAATAATGTCCAAGATTTGCTCATGTCTGCTTTTTGCCAATTTCATGCGAAGATCATTAAAGTATAGTGGCATGCATGCACCCAACCCAATTATTTTCTGACAATGAGCAGCCCTTTACATGTCGTTAGAATTACATTGTCCATTGAGCTTTTCTATTTCTTTTTAAGTTAGATTATTGCTACTTTGAGCCATCTAACTCAACTCTTGAGCCATGAAAATCAAGAAATAGCTGCTTGCTTGTGCTTGGCAAATTACATTAGACATATTTTAGCCTACCTTCTTACCTAAGCAAACATAAAGAGCAAACGTATCACATCACATATCAATAATGCAAAAGTAGATTAGTATTATGCGTGCATGACATGAACATGATAACATCAAACTGAATTGGTATTTAAGCACAATCCGTGCTTTCTTCATTCTGTGGGCAAACATAAAAGTAGGAAAGAATGAAATAAGTAACAACATTATTATCCTAATTTTCCCTGATTACGTGTAATCGAAAATGAATTCACAAATTATGCAAACGGGGGTGATGTGATTGAAGTGAAGTCGCAGTCACGGTAATCCTAGTTGGACTTTTTAATGCACTCATCCTAAAAGATGAATCCTAAACCCTGTCTTTTCAATCACGACAATTTACAGAACGAAGGGGAAACAAATTTAGTTTGTTGTATTTACTTGATGCCATATATATGCAAGCTTTGTATGAAAAGGACTCAGTTTACCCCATTCGTACAATTTTTTGACAAATGAAAAAAAAACCAATAACGACGAGAATCCGGAAACATTTCTCGACTCTGTTCATTCGACATGTGCGTGATTTTCATTTTAGACGACTCAACCGAAAAACAACATTAAATATTTAACGAAACTGAAGACAATAGCCACAACTTTTCGAATTACACTTACACTAGTGATGTAAAGCCACACACGCAAACCAAGATTTTATAAACTAAAATTTTATACTAGCATCTCACTTTTGTCTGCATAATATCCGCGATACAATCAAAAATAGGAAAATACCGTGATTACAAAATTTAAAAAAATATCGTCAGAATTTAAGTTGTCGGAAAAGCCGGGAAATTATTATTTTTTTAAAATAAGTATTGCAGAATAATATTATTACCTGGAACTGGATTATGCGCTCCTGAGACAAGCAAAGATACATGCGTTCCGTGTCCTTCATATAAAAAGCGCATTTGTGAAGCTGGGAAACCGGATCGTCAGCATCCAGAAGAGCCATTTGTTTATCAACCTAAATGGTATATAAAATTTAGATTTAGAACGAATAGAATGTATTGAATGCTTTAAATTCCTTGCCTCCAGAATAGATTATTTGCATGAGTACACAAACATTCAAAGGAAAAGGAATTTCATATGTGCTTGAGGAAGGAGAAAATTGCGTAACTCAGCCGGCGTTTCGTCTCAATACAAAATTATGAAAGACATTCTTGGTGTGGAGTGAAGTGCGGAGTGGACGACTCACACAACAACACAACAAAACTTGCTACGTTTGGATGAGCATGAGCGCTCACACATTACAGATTTTCAACAAGCGTGAAAACGATATTCAAAAGCTTAACACCTCGTTACTAAAATTACCACTTGATATAAAAATCTTACACTCATTCATCAATTACACGGATTATGACTACTGCATTTTTGCAATCAAAGAAATCAAAGTCTGTCCTTACCTTGCGAATTATGAGTCTGGGCAATGCCATCCCCGTAATGCTACACACGAGCTTGACTGTGCTTCCGTAATGGATGTAGCCGTCCCTGACGGAGAACTTTTCTGATTCTGACTCATTGTCATCCACTGATAGTTATGCACAATAAAGTTGTTTATTGCTAGCTTGGGTTTGTCCAAATTTTCATAAAAAAATATTTCTTGTTTTCACTTACAAAGATGAATGGTAAAAGCACCCCATTGGGTAGAGGAAGCGTGGAACGTTCCATTCTCAACGTGTAAGTACCGGGTACTCACAGTCTGCGACCGAAGCCGATTAAACAAGGCAACTTTTGTTCCACTTGCAATGCACACTGCAAAAACATGAAGGATTTACGTAAGAATATATTACATTGCTTGAGGTGAGAAAATCTTTGAAGCTTTTGAAGAATCAAATGGTTTCTAAATTGCTTACGATCCGCATTTTTCAGAGACTGCTTCTTTTTCGATGGTTTTGATATCACTTTTATGCGCTTGCTATGGAATAGTCCAACATCTTGACCGTTACCGTAGAACATTTTAACAGAGAGCATGAAGTGCTTTCTCTTGTCCGAATCTGATATGTACAAAGTTTTTGCAGCACAATATTGCTGAAAAAGATAAATAAATACATTTTCACCTTGAGATTCAACGAAAAAAGAGAAAGACTACCTCAATTCCAATGTTTCTCATGTTGCCCCAAAATTGAAAAAAAATGAGTCACAAGCCCTGTGAATGGAATGCATGAAGTATGGAATAAATGGAATTTTGAATTCTTGACGGGTCTTGTTTGTATAGAATAGTTATGTTGTTTGTTCAATTTTAACAAATAATTTGTAGGGCAAAACAAAATTAGGGGTTTTGATGCTGGTTGGTACCGCCTAGGAGCAATAACTAGCAAACCGACAGGTGGTAGATGCACCTGTGCTCTTGCATATATCAATCAAAGCATCATCATGTCATCAATATTTCATGCAAACTTCCGTAATGAGATTTGGAAACATGGAAAAGGGTGTTTTACACACAAGTCCTGACTCTACTAACTGGATAATATAGAACTATAAGAGCTGGGACATGCGACAGATCAGAAATAAACACGAGTTCAACAAGCAATGAAAAAGTGAACACAAACCTTTCCGCGGAACTATTCAGATAACTACAAAAATATTTGACAAATATTATCCCAACAATTATTTTTTTAGAAACTTAAAAGTGTGAATAGAGATGAAAATAAAAGGAAGAAGACCTCACCTGAACCTTTCAAATGGAACTGGTGGAGATGGTGTGGGTAAAGGCGAAGGTGGCGTGTGGACGGGGTGAGGCATGAGAGCTCCGTGAGTAAGCCCAAAGTGAGGTGGTAGTCCTGATGGCGAGCTGCTCATGTGTGTTAAATGGTGTTGATGACCATGCAACAAACTTGGGTCGCCCCCATTCATTTTCTCCGGTGGTGTGAGCGAGCCTGGCACAAAACCGCTGCTGTGTGGGTGATCTTCACAGAATAAATGAATAACACATTTTTTTATCTCATCCGAATCATCTTTCTCATATGCATCTAGTAATAGTAAATGGTAACTATGATTTATGAAAGATTCCTTTAATTCTACGTGGAAGCATCATTTACATCATGAATGTCAAATAAATATGCAAAATCATGATCATCGAATGAAGAAAAGGAAAGAAAAAGACTTTCGCCAGCTCATCTTTACTTAATTATTGCACGCGGCATATGCTAAACGGTAAAAATGAGATTCCATGAGCAAATCCTTATGCAATCGATATCATACTACGAATATTAGAATACCCACATGATTCACGTTTTTGTTCTTTGTAAAATCATGGAGTACAAATTTAATCATTACTTTCCCTCATTCGATATAAAAATTATTGTAATTTTTTCTCAACATAAAATAAGCAGTTATAATACACTAGCATCCATTGTTGAATCCGAATAATACATAATTCTCAAATTGTTTCAAAGTGTTGAAGAATGTCCTAACACGTTTTCTCTCATTCCACTACAGACGATTCATGATCTTGGTTAGAAGTTCCAAATTTCAAAGAAAATACAAAAGTTTGTGCAGTCAAAAACTTAGTAAGTTAGTTCTCATCTTCAAAAAAAAACACTTTAAGATAACACATGAAGAAAAAAAAATTTGAAAGGAAGGAAGAGGGGGAAGAGGATAAAATGAAAACAAGGTTATGGTTATATAGATTACACTTCACGATATAGATCAATATATCTACAGATTTTTTTACGCCGTCACTCTTGAATTTTATATACAACCTATTCCTATGTTAACACGAAAGCTATTCAATATCAACATCAACTATAAAATCATCATCGCACACACAAAATCATTTGGAAGCGCAATATAAGTATACAACGATAGTGATGTGGTTGTGATGAGATGACTCTACCTATTTGACCAAATACAAGTAAGAAAAAGCGAAAAAAGGGGAAGTCGTCTATCTGAATTCGGGTCGGGGAAAAAGAGAGACGGGAACAAGAGGAACGAAAGAACACCTGTGATTTTCCCACGAATGCCCCGAAAATTCATCACATTCACATCCCATCTTTTTTCTTCGTTTTTTTTGCCGGTAAGCAGAATAGGAGTCGAGGAGTAGAAGCTACCATTATATATACATTAGGTGCATAAGAGATACAATAATACGTTCATCCATTGTCGACGTCGTCGTCATCATCGTCCTTTCTCTTTTCCTCAGTTTTTTTCTCCTTCCTCGATTTTTTACTTTAGCTGATACATTAATTTACGAACGGACTGGAAGTAAAAGTCTACTTAGCTTACGCTGTTCAATGTTCTTTAAATGCCTACAAAAAATCTTCGAAATACTTTACTTCGTTTTAGGTTTGGTTCGTCATCCGAAAGCTAACGCATCGTGTTCAAAAAGAGAACCATTACTTTTTTCGGTAATTTTACGGAAATTCTTCATCAATCCCAATAACATTGCGGAACTTTTGTTTTCCACATGACTAGTGATTTGATGGGGTCACATAACACACGATTCGAGTGCTTATCACGAAAACCATATTCATATTATCATATTAGCAAATATTTTTTTAAAAAGTATTCATTCCAATTCCAAGGATTTTAGGTTGCTTCCAAAACATGTTTTGAGCTATTGTAAGAGTAGTTTAATCCATTGGAAAAGTGCATCATTTCTAACTTTCAATTTGCAAGTCTAATGCAGAAACAACAAGAGCCTGCTGGAATTGCCCATCCTAAACAAATAAACATGTAATACTCCTCCAACTTAATACTGCATAGTCAGTAGTCACTCATTTTCCACTCTCTGAATCTCGAAACGAAATTTGAATGGTCAAATAAGACTAGGTTTGGATTGCGGAATGTAAAAAAGGGAAAATGAGTAATTCCCCTATCACTGCTCCAGGATATTTTCCTTCCAGATTAGTGTAGAAATAAGCTTGATTAGCTAATCATAAAACCTTTAGCAATGCCGAATTCAACCGCTGTTGCTTCAAATATAAATTTATGCTAATGATCAACTGTCGACGAATAAATTGGAAAATGTTGCAAGAAAAAAAAAGTTGTTGTTAAAATTATCAGTATTATTTCGATTCCAACTAGTGATAGGAGTAGGAATAGGTCAGAAAGTTTTAACTTAAAAGTAATTGCATACCTATACACTTATTAAGACATGCGATGGACTCTATATTTAACGAAAATTAACATCGCAACTAGATTTATTGTTCGCTCAATGTCAGCGTGTGTAACCTTGTACAAGGCATAAAATGCATGATCAAAATCAGGAAGGTATAGGAAGAATGTAGAGTAATAAAATGATAGGCTCAAATATTTCCCATGCACAACAAAAACGTGTTTCATGGTGTAAAAAGAAGAATAAGATGCGTACTCTAATTTGGACTCAATTCAAACTTAAAGTAATTTTTCAGGAAGATTGCTTGTGTCATCCCATCCCCGGGTTAATATTTTTCATTTAAATTATTCAATGGAAAAATTAAAATGCATTTCTGATGATCTGCTCGATTCTTGGTGTTTAACATCCCGAAATATTTTTTTGCACGCACATTTATTGTAAGAATAAAGAGAAGGTAGAATAAGATTCCATATCCAAATTCCATGTATTAATATCAATCGAATCGAATTTGGTACATATTATAATACCAACAGATATAATACCAAGATACCAACAGAATAGAATGATATTGACACTCAACATTGAAACGCGATATATTTGAATAATCAGAATTCATTCACCTAGTCCATTCAGGAATAAAAAATAAATGCGTGCGACAAGAAAAAAAATACGAGTACCTAAATATTGTCACGTACACGTAAAGACTAAAGCCTTTACCTATGCGTATTTTGCTAAGGCATACTAACATCAACAATGATTTCAAATCCATTGCATAAGTACGAAATGAAAAGTAATTGAAACTGATATATTTTACCTACCTACCAAACTACCTTCACAGCAATTCATTCCTGCATGTACGCATGATATCTTTGGCTTGTAACTTTTGCTATTTTGAAAACAAAACATTGCACCTCCTCGAGTTTGGCTATAAAATGCAAGCATTGTTGCAAACATACAAATACAAATGTCTCCGTAAATTACGTTTACTAGTAGTTATTTTTTCTCATTGATCAAATGATTAGACTCGACTTGAAAAATACCCTTGCGTAAATTGATTTTATTGTTGCATAACATTCACATTCCCAATCAGTTTTTAACAATGATACATGCATAAATAAACGTATATCACCTTTGTGATCTATAGTTCACATTCGTTTTTTTACCTACTACTAATTTGTTGAATCATTTTTCACACCGTGATTAGAACTAGGAGGATAAAATGCTTCTTTAATGGTTCTTCTGTACTTAAGTACAAATGAATGTCATAAATCTCGAAGTAATAATCATGTGTTTGCAAGCAACATATGTCATAGACATAGATGATGAAAAATATGAAGTAACACAAAATACAATCAATCACATTGTTAGTCCTCTCGTTCAGGTATTGATAAAGCTTTGGTTTAAATTTATGGATTTTTATGTTTTCATGAACAAAGAAATGTGTGTCATGTGAATTCTGAACATAATCTCATTTTAAAATGCAAAGTTCATTTTACGATCGATCGTCAATGGTATTCGATAATAAATAAAAAATAATAAATCACCAAGAAAAACAATGAAAGCATGTACGTGGAATGACAATAGAAGAGTAGCTGCAATAATGATACTTTCAGGTACATTTCGTACCATAATTTGGATGGGTCATGAAAGGGTTTCTGCTGCGTTCTCTGGCTTACGCCTCCTCCTCAACAAAGGAGGCACAGGATACCGTTTATTACCGTACCCAGACCAGACAGACAAAATCGATTGTTTGCCCATTGCTTGAACAGGAGGCCATGACAGAGAATTAGATTGCTTGTCTAGGTGCATCATCATTTTGACAATTTCTTAACAATTTGGCAGTGATTAGACCTAATCTCTATTTTTAAAAAAACTACATAAAATAGCGTTGACAGATTTGGAACGAATCGAAATGCACATTAAGTAAATCATTTGATATTTTTTATGATGGAGGAAAACTCAAGGGTACCATTCGTTGCCAACATAACTTTTTTCCAGTGCATGGATGCATCTCATAAACCGAATTATGTACTTTCCCAAAAAAAAATCGGCGAAAAAGGATCATATGAAAACGCATGTAGTAAGTAACGTAGTCAGTATTTGTGCATTTTTCGTTCAGCGAAACCCCTCTCAGTAGGAAAAAAAAGATGCTTTTGGAGACGAAGACTTTTTGAGAAGGGAGATAGTAGAAAGAAACATCATCGCATCGTGAATCGTGGAGTCAAGCAACGCCAGCTGGCAGATTCCCATCATGACATCCTTCCTTTTTTTCACACTGCGAGATTCATATAAAGAGAGACCGACCTCACTCACTCATTCACTCACTAACTTCACTGTTTAACTTGAAGTAAAAATAAACTTTTTGGTTGCTTGACTCGTACCACTTTCTTTCTCGACAAAAATGTAGCAACTTTTTTTTTCCTTCACAAAATTCATATGTAATGATGGTTTGTCGACCAACTTTCATACTCAACAAAGGAGAAAATACGAGTTTTCCTTTCCATTTTATGCTCCCCATCAGAATGCTATACCACCAACTTCAATATTTCCCCCGTTTTCGTTTGCATAAAAACTTGAAATTTTTCTGCTATTTAGGACTACAGCAGAAAAGATCTGAGAAAGTCGAAAAAATCGTGTGATTTTCATGTTCCTACTAACTAATCATAAAAGCCTATGCACTTTTGCCTCTTGAGATGAAACCTTTCATATTACTTCGTTTGTGAATTGTGGCATTTTAAAATAAAAAAAAACTGAAAAAATTACTGAATGAAGAAGCTATGCATATAACATTTTCATGCGTTCAATTACCTGCTGGGCTGTGTTGGACAACACTGGGGAGATGGTGATGTGAAGACAAATGTGAGTGATGGTGACTAACAAACGCAGATGAAAAATGAAACGGACTGGGATCGAGTAACGAAGAAATCTGATGACTTCGATGATGATGATGTAGCACTTCAATATTGTTACTGGAAGCGGCCCCACTAGCTGCAGCTAACAAAGCTGCTGCTGTCGCAGCCGCCGCTGATGAGAAATGTCTCGCCGCCACAGAAGGTGAGTTATTATTGCAACCAGCGATACTGTTACTGTTTACTGCACCTCCTTTGTCGATAACTATTGACGGAGATGGACTACCATCAGCCTCAGAAGAGTTCAAATTGGAGTCAGGCACCGTACCGGAATTTCGATTCTCACAAACAGATCTATTCTGCACGTTGTTAGAATCACTATTACGGGGGTTCAAGTCATTGTTATTATTATTGGAATTAACCACTGTCGAGCTATTCGATGATTCGGAAGAAAGTAATGAAGCTGCACTTGCTCTGTCAATTTTACAATTGGAAGGACTCGTCGTTGTATTTGTAGTGCTGCTACTGTTACTATGGTTTGATCTAACCGAACAAGACGGTGACAAATTTACTGGTTGCGTTTCTAAAGAGGATGAGGTTGTACTTGAGGAACAATTGTTGTTACCGTTGCTATTGCTGTCATTATTGTTGGTATTTACTCCTCCGGCATTACTACAGACAGAAGATAAGGCGGCTGCAGCAGAAAATGTAGAGAAAGCCGCAGCAATATGCGAGCTAAACGGGTGATGATGCTGATGATGATGATGTCGATGATGAGGGTGATGGTGATGTTGGTACAGCGAATAGCTTTGCGAGTTGGATACGGAGGGAGGCGAAGAAGACGAAAAAACGACTGGAGATGGAGATCCTCCAGTATTACTCGAAGGTGAGGAAATACCGCCTGGAGTCCCACTAATCGGGTCAGCAGAGCTTGGGAAATTACTCGTATTATTTGCACTAATAGCTGTACTACCGCTGTTGTTATTTCCTCCGTCTGAAGCAGTCGAAAATATCCCAGCAGCTGCAGCTAATGAGCTGGACGAAGGAACTCCCGCGGATGAAGATAAAGTTGGGTTGAAGTGGTGATGATAACTGTTGTAATATGGGTGATGATGATAAGCAGTAGCCGGCGTGGGATGATTAGATCCTTGGGGTCCTGCTGTAGCAGCATGATGATAATATTGATGATGGTGAAAATGATGAGAATTATGATTATTTGGATTATGTGAGCCACCAACACCGATTCCTGATGAGGATGATGAAGTAGAAGCGGAATTGTTATTACTACTGCTGCTGCTATTGCTCGAGCTTGATAATGACATAAAGTTCATACTGGAAAATGCAGTTTCGCAATTTAGTTTCCTAAAGTTGAAGGAACTGATGTAATGTGATCGTTGTGTACTTGTAAGCAACTGCAGTGGGGTTTTTTTTATTCAAGACAATTCAGAAGATGACACCCATATATATTCTTCAGGCACGGAAAGTCTTCGAGCTTCAGACTTCAGTGAGGGTTGCTGTTTGATGCCATGCAAAATAGCTAGATTTCACTTCCATCTCCTCTTTAAATATCTATTATGCCTGAGAAATTTCCCACAGTCGTCGTGACAAGAGAAGAATGAGCTTCACTTTGGACAAAAAAAAACTCACATGGGAAGCGTCTTTTTTCCGCTGGAGAATGAGAAGCGGAAAAGTTTGTTTACCAAAACATTGACTCTCCAACCACCGCTTACTTCTCTTGACTTCGAAATCGTTGTTCACTTTGAGCAATCCATCAATTTAATACAAGACGAATGAATAAACGATGCAGAAATATTTCGGCCCACACTACCTTACCAAATAATATTACCAATGTCCACCACTCTTGAATTGACAATCCCTTCTGTTCAGAATTTCAGAAGTCTGGCAAACTAACTGCACGTTTTCAATACCAAGTGGGATATTAAGTAAGAAGAGAAGCACATTTTCTTCCTTTGAAATATGTGAAGTAAGTTCGTGATGATCTTGTTTATCACAATTCGAGTCGAGATAATTGATACAGAAATATTTTACTAAAAAAATACGTCAAAACAGGGCTACCTACGACAGATGAGTAAAAATGTTCCTCGTTCGTGATTCGTGTTCTTCCACACGGCTTGGCTTGCTCTTTCTGAGAAACTATGGTATTCGGCAAAATGAAATTCATTTATCCCACTTAATCCATTTTTACTTAATGCCATGCAATTCATTTTCCCCCCATGCTCATGAATGATCATGATGAATCAAGTCATACAAGTAGAACTAAATCTGCGACCTCATTTTACACAATGGAGAATGGAGACATTAACCACTCGATAGTAAAAATTCTTTGGAAGAAATAAGGATGTAAATGATGGAATGGAGGTTTTTGCACATTCCGAAAAGCTTTATAACATGAAGCACGTCACTTGATAAGGTCAAAAAATAGAGTTTAAAAGATGACTTCTCAAACTTTTGGCCTTTCCGGGGTTCTTAGAAGAGACGATTTTTGTACAGCTTTCAATTTGTCACTCAATGCAATACGAAAGATTTTCTGGATGGAGTGGTTGTATTTAATCAAATCACCATGCTACTGACACGCTAGCTTGTTCAAGATGCCCCATGCAAAGTTTCATCCGAAATTCCAAAGAAGAGAGAATGTTTTTCAGTTTTTGAAGGAAAGAGATGGAATCGGATGGACTTGCGGGTAATAGGACACATGATCCTATACTGTTGCTTTCCCGTCCCGGGTTCGTCTTTTTTAAAGGAAAGCATGCACCACACGAACACTTTTTGTCTTGTCCCCTCTCTGCCTACGCTACTCATGCCACGCTGGAAAGGTAGAGATTTTAACTGGAGCAAAATGCCCTCTCATTCTCACTCACTCATATCCCTCCGGATATGGCATTTACAGTATTTATTTTTGTCAGTCAGTGCAGAATGTATGAAATGAAGTTGAAGCATTCTGCGATCGTCTCGACGTTGACGTTACGGATCATGCAACATAAATCTATCTGATAAATTTAACATGAATTTCAAATTTTGCTTTTGTGATGCATTGTCCAGCAGAAGTATCTACCGGAACTTGTATCGTTACTACCAATTCATGAAGCAAACCAGTTAATTTGTTTCACTCTCGATCGAGTCGAGCGTCTGGAACAGAACAGAAATTCATTACAAATTAAGTAGTATTTTGATGCATTGATTAAAGTCCGTCTTTTGCGATCGTAGCGTAACGAGTGCTTCTGTGCCCCACGCTAGACTTTAGGTCGTTTCGTGTGTGCATAGGTATGATATGCATTCATGTTACCGTTACTGCCTGGAAAAAGTCAAGCCAATCCTACTTGAAGCAAACGTGAAAGCTCTTTTCTTTCTTGACTTTTTGCTCTAGCTGAGTAGAAAGGGTGGTATTGTTTTCTCCGTTTTACTGCACATGCCGAAGGAGGTGCTCTCCCTCCAACTTGGACTTATTCTCGGAGTCCATCAACAAATAAGCAGGAATCATCCCTGATGACAGAATAGAGACTAACTCTACGAAAAAATTGCTTGCCGTTCGTTGCATGTAAGCTACGCTTTTAAACAGTTGCATGCACTTTATCTTTATCCATCTTTCTTGCAGTGTACGTGTATCACACTACTTTAGACGCCATGGCTATACTCTTCTGGTGTAACAACTTTTCCTCTTGGAATCCTCAGTCAAAAGTACTTGATTGTGGTTTAGCACAAATATAAAGGAATTTTCAGAGACTACAGCAATTTTACTTATGGAAAGTCATAGAGAGCCATTTTGAAATTAGGATTCCATACAATCCCTTTACGGAAATTTTCTCATTTCATCAATTTTTACGGTTATGTTCCTAAAAGAAACTTCGTTTAAGTATTAAAACTTTGTCCTGTAATTACGTCTCATAGGTAATTTCAGGCGTCATTATATAATTATTCAACATTAAATCTTCCATCGTGCAAATATTTAGAAGTGCATATGTGCAATCTCATGAGTAGGAAAGGAACTATGATGATGGTGCAAGTTAATGCTAAGAATACTATGGCAAAGCATTAACCCATGTTTTATAAATTCACATATGTGAGTGAAGTAATACAGTACAGTGAACAAATATCAGTGGTCAATAGTAAATCCGGACAAATAAAAATCATTTCCCAACTCCATCGAGTTCAAATCCGTGCAATAAATACTATCATCAAACTTCTTAAAGTCTTTTCTCAAATTCTTTTTGAACAAAGATTTTTATTTGTTACGGGCTTTATGAATTACTGCTGAAGGTTATTGACATGAACCTTTTTTGTGTAATACATCGTGTCCAAAAACGAGAAGTAAAGTACGAAAAATCCTCTTTCTTCTCTAATGCGTTTTGAAATATATATCATCATCAAACATGGCTCCAAATATGAACAGATTACCCCACCAAAACCTATTTTGCCAAAACGCAATACGTATCCATAATATTTTTCGAATAGGTAGGTACACTTTTACCTTTTTTAAAATACTACTTAAAGATACCATAAAAATCTTAGTCATGCACGCAAAAAGATCTTCAGAAAAAAAACTTGTTTCTGTTTACCTTCAGCATGCATCATTCACCGATGGTAGAAGCAATGTTGTTTTTTTTTGGTGCAACCTCCTACATATTACTATTAGGGCTATAAACGCTTTGGTTTCTTCCCACGTTACACGAGCTCAACTTTAACTGCCTAAATTAAAATAATATATGCTTGTAAGGTTATAGGTTGGTAATATATTCACCAACCAAATTCAGTTCAATGATGATCGCCTAACCAATCGCACTAATGTACGACTTCATAATACAAATCAGGATACTATAATAGGGGCACCTGTTTAAGAAAACACTCTACATCAACATCTCATAAATTCGAAAATAATTTTGATGAATAAATACATTTTTTTCCGCCTTAAATCTCTGCGGAATTCAAAAAAATGGTAGAGCAAGAGTAAATAAAGGTTCCTGCCCAGTGACCATATAATTGCTTTCATTCATCCACTTATCTTCTCGCTCACTACCATGAAATTTCTGAGCTCATTTACGTTTTATCATCATTATTATCAAATTTTTTGTTTACACTGGTAATATCAAGAGTTCTGCCCTCCCGTCACGCATTGTGACCATTATTTGTAACCACACACACAACAAGACTAATTGAGATTCGACTTTCTCCTAATTCCACTGCATATACATAATTACAAAACAATATCAATCTAAATTCAATCAATGTCTCTGTGTCGTCACCATCAAATGTTTCTTGCGATTATAGATACAATTTCAAGTATTAAATGAGTTAAGTACATATTCGTCGTATTACAAAGCAACTGCACATGCTGTAGGTCTTTCAAAATATTTAAAGGGTTTGTTTAAGCCCCATTCCTATTTTTGATTCGCATACAATACAAAACGAATACAATAGCGATTAAGTGAGAGCATGGCATGAGCTGGCTGTTGACCCTCATTTTTTACCCATTTTTTGTCGCACTGACAAACGTAAGTATATTATATGCTTCCAAAAAGGAATACCTGATATCACATTACACACACGGACGGGTCCGTCATACTTTTTTATGATGCAACTTTCAACTTACAAAACAGGATATGTGCAGTATTTTTATATTTTGAAGCACGACTACGCGGGGCTTAAGGCACATGATGTAATTAAATTCATTTTGACCAAGCACTTTTTTAAAATGCTTTTCTGTTTAGATAATATCTTATTTCTTTTATTTGTTGTGACAAAAAAATAATACAATAGATACCAAAACTGCTCTTTCCATGGCAACTTTTAATGCCAAATTAATACTTTCAATTTAAGAGAAGAGAGAGCCTTTACAAAAATGAAGCAGAAGAAAAAATTGGAAAAGTTTTGGGGTCTTATTGGAATTAAAATATATTTTCCATTATTTTTTTAAACGAGAATTTTCTTGGAAGCTATAGAATGTTTTAAAAGTTTGAATTTTACCAACACTTAAAAGTATTTCAGTAGACAAATGAATTAATAAAATCTTGAAAAACCATCTCTCTTCATTTTTTCAGCTAATAAAAAAGTTTTTATCACAGTTTCATAGACTACGTTCATTGACAGAGTGGAGGATATCTCAAAAGGACGAATCACCACAATAATATGATAGATGTGTACACAGTAATAGGAATCAATTGTGGCCAAACAATAACAGTGAAGAAACGAGAGCAGCTGCAACCACTTGAGCTCACAGAGAACGTATTGACGAGGAGTTGAATGGGCAAATTGTAACTATGAGTAAAAAAAGTGAATCACGAGTGGATTGCGATTGGGGATTTATCTCAGAGGTACCCTTCCAACAAAAAAAAAATACTTATTCGTCTCGTCTCGGTGCAGTGCAAGAGGATTACTTTAACATCATTTTGCCTCAAATAATAAATCTGCAACGACAAACGCATTTATGTACATACATAAGTACAATACAGTAGACATGGCATATTAAAACTGTCATCACGTGGGTCCAACCAACACAATTCGTTTTTAAGCGCATCTTTAAATTTCTTTGATATGCACCCTCAGCATGAAATCGTAACAATAAAAGCCCCTAATTCCAGCTTTCGAGCTGGAAATAGATTTTTACAATTTACAATGTCAATGACATTACATTTAAGCATTGCATTATTGATTTTTTGGATAAAAAACAAAAGTATTTTTATGTAGCATATTGCCCCATCACGTCTCAAAAGCAAAATGCTGCTATTCTTCGAACCATAAAATAAATTAAATTAGGATTTTGAGTTCTGGAGAAGAAAGTGACTATTGTAAAAGGTTGTTATTTAACATTTTGATTTGAGTAAGTGAGTCTTTTCTTTCCCTTCACTCGAGGCGTTGTGACAAAGATGATGAGAAGTTGAGGGTTTCTAGCTATTTGTCATTTCTTCACTTTGCCATTTCTTTTCCACTTCTCCATGTCAATCTCGTCCTTTGTTTGGATTTCTGTTCACATGATTGTTTTTACAAAGGTCTGAACTGAAGACATGTACTTATACAGAATTTGTAACTATACGTATATCCGCCCATCGACTGGACTCACGTGCTTAGAAACCTGCATTCAGGATTGTAATGGAATAATGCGGCATACTAACATTAGCTTACGAAATTAAAAAGTTTTTTTTAAAGAATGATGATCAAAACAGCTTGTATACTAAATAATATGTAGTAATCAATTGAAAGCTGAGTATTGTTTTTAAAGGCATCTTAAGCCAATAATTTAAGATAGAAATTGACGAAAGAAACGATAAAAATATGAAGTCCTTCTAGTTTGCTTGTTTTTACAGAACATAAATATCTTTTGAAGATATCTTAAGTTCAATATGACTGCGAGCAAACGAGTACGAGTATGAACCGAATAACTTTTTTTTTCTTTGCCAGGAGAAAGGGAAGAGAAGAAGATGGAAGAAGGGAAAGAGCAAAATCGAAAGCGAGAAAGAGAGAGGAGAGAGGAAAAAATAGGGAAGGAACGATGAACAGTCGGTCTATCATTCAGAAGTGTTTACAGTGCTCTTAATTATCAAAGACACCTGGGCATCACGGGTATTTTCCCACACTTCTATCTTCTTCCCCCTTTTCCCCTTCCTGTCTTTGCGAACGAATCTATCTAGCTAGACTTCTTCCAGTTCCCTTTCTCCAAACTCTCGGCCGGTTTTCCCTGTTCGCCTACTACTTCCTCAGCTGAAGCAAAGTGATCCTTCTCACACTGACTCTTTCTTTCTTTCTCTCTCTCTCGAGCTGCTGTTACTGCTACTACCACTACCCTTGTTTTTGTTGTTGCTGTTGCTGCAGTAGCAATGGCAATGATGATGAAATGATAAGTATTTTCAGCGTGGCATGGCATCATCATCATCATTAGCTTCATTCAGAAGCTATCTAACATGAAAAAAAACGACGACCGACTATTCCAAAATGTGGCGATGACGATACTAACGAAAGGATGGGATTATTTTTTGAACTGCGTAAAATGCTCATCTTCCTTAATTTTGATTACGAGGTTAATTATCACTTCGAGATATCTTTCGGGCAAAAAAAACCCACGCTTAAACCATAAACATCTCTTCCAAGTTGTTTAGCTAGTGTTTTTTTTCGAGTGATGTTATGAAAACAATATAGCTTATTATACCAAGCCAAAACAATAAACACAAGTTTTACACCTCATTAATTAACATTTGCTATCCCGGGAAGCGAATGTTTTCTTAAGACATCCATAACATGAAAGTCCTCGAGTGGTTTCTCGTTTAATTAATAATAATAAAAGTAGCAATGACATATAATTAACATGATTTCGAATATCAAAACTTAAGTATAGCCATCAAACAATTATGGCTAACCTAGATTACATTATCTGGACCAATGTTTTCTTTTCATTTGGTTAACTACACTTTAGGAATATTTTTTATCATGATATTTCTGTGCTTTTGGCGAATTTAAAGATGTGAAAATGAAAATATTATGCGAAGGAAGATGTTTTCATTATCGGTTTTTTTGCTTCCACACAACATTTTTCATAAATCACAGAATGAAATGCCAGAAAGGTAGTTTTAATTTGTGAGGAGAAACGAAACAAATGCTTACCGAGATTATGAAGAATTGTCCCAATAGGTTGAAGTGTGTGATGCTTGTACTGGGATTCTCTTCGATTGTGAGGATCATCAAGAGGATGCCTAGCTGGAGAAGACAAGTCGACAGGATTGTTCGGAACTATAGTACCTCCAGGACCTGGTATCATATTTGGAACAGAAACAGGCACAGCAACCGGTCCACCAGTCGGGCCATAATCAACATGCCCGTTCAAACTTAACTGAGGTGGCGGTGGTTGCTGTTGCTGATTAGCCTGTTGTTGATGCTGATCATGCTGATTTGATGGGGGTGGAGGTTGGCCACAGTTTTGAGAATTTGGGCTCAGATCTTGCTGTTGTGGGGGTGGGGGTTGCTGTTGTTGATGTTGATGTTGTTGAGGATCAGACTGCACACAAATATCGCTCTAGCAGAAACAAAGGAAAAAAGCATGAGTTTTCGCCTCTCTCTTTCACTTTTTCCTTCTACTCCATTTCGTACATCTGGACTGGAGCAAATGACTACCCGCGTAGTTTCAGTTAAAACGCGTAAAAATGATTTATTTCATTATGAATGTAACGCTAGTGAGCGAAAGGGAAATGAAACAGTTCAGTTTGTGTTTATATGTATCCAACCAACCTGTAAAAATCTTTAAATTTGGTACGCATATATCTATAGAGGTGCATCCTACTATTATGTACGTATTCTATTTATCCCATGAAGAAAAACAGCTCATGCACTCTGGCTTTAATACACAATTTGTTCCCCAAAAAAAAAACCTTTCATATATCATCTGCTCACTTCCTCATTTAAAGATGATTTAGAAGGAAAGGGAGAAACAAAGGTACAAATCATTTTCAGGTGAGTTTGCAATGATAAATGTTCTACGAGCTTGTCCCGTTTTAGACACGGTTTAAAATTAATGGTTCAATAGTTGCAATACTCTTTTTCCGCAATAAGGTAAGTCTACAAAACTCTAATTTTTATTGTACGTTTCCTAAAATGTTTATCAAATTGTGTGCGTGAGGATGATTTTTGGTAGTTTTAGATTGGTTACTTTATAAGTGTTCACTCCATTTGCCCAAAATCATTGTCATCATCATCATCATATCATAATCGAAAACGCAAATTTTTTTTTCGTTACGTGTAAGCTATGCGTAGGATTTGGATTTCTAAATTTTGCTGAGTTTTAAAATAATGAAAATGGAAAAGGGGGTTGCATGCAATTCATAAGGCGGACGTAATTTCTTCAGTAGGAAAGAGAGGCCTCCTTGAGACGTTATTTGGTGATACAAGGAAACGTGTCGTATTTTATTGGTTTGCGGAAGGGGAAGGAGGCTGCACTAAAAACGTTTTTTTCTTAATAAAATTTTTAAAAAGAATGTAAATAACACATTTAAATTATTGTTATTACAACGAAGAAATCAAATCATATTAAGGGACTTGGCTAATACCTCGTCATAAGGCTTTAAAAATGTGTGCGTTTCATTTCGTTGTAAACCTCTTTGTAAAACAAAACACGCATAACTCACGGCGGAAAACAGGAGGATATTCGAGTTCCGTTCAAACTAAGAAACAAATATTAATTCTATTATCCACATCCTTCCTTTGTCTTTATTTTGAAACGTACATTGTCTACTTTTGTGGACCTATTTTTGAAGAAATGCGCTTTAATTGATGATGATACTACTTCTGCTACACCACTAAACCACTGTTTACGTCTATAGCTTTCTATTAAGTTCGCTCTGCTAAAAAATATTTGAGGACGTTAAATACTTTTTTATATCTGTCATATAATATAGATCCCCATTCTTAAATTATTTCTTCGTAGTAAAGAGACAAATTGTAAATAAAGATAAAATGAAAAAGTCAGATTACAAAATTATATGTGATACACTATATTACTATTGTAATTTATCGCTTTATTTAATTTCTACATGCCATAGTTGGAAAAGGAAGCCCCTCCAGGTTGCGTAATAAGCTTAATCGATATTATTATTGTACATAGTGAGCAACTCTGATATCAAAGGAATGATATAATTCATTTTGAAAGCCTTCTTTCATAAAAAAAAAATTCATACGACTATTTCCTGTCTTACGGGCACGCATAAATAGCAAAAAAAGTAGAGAGTTTGCTATTCAACAGCTACCCATTATGATGAATAGACATGGCTTTATATAAGCAAGGACAATGAATGCAGTTTATTGATACGCAATACACATTGATGAAGAAGAAATAAAAGGATTAGCAATGAAGAAGCTTCAAGTTGGCAAATACCTGCATTGTGTTCTGTGGTATGTGTAATGCACTAAATAGGTTAATTACGCTCTTAATTATAGAACATTTTATGATCTATGTGACGCATGATTTTTTATAAACAATGGACGGGATTGCATATAAAGTAATTAGTAATTTTAAGAATAAAAAAGTAAGTCATCAATGGAGATGGTGATGATGACGCGTTAATATTCAATGCAAATCAAAGTGTGATGTGTAGCCATACATCTACGGAAGTTTCAGAAATACACAATTTTTTTTTAAACAAAAAGTCTTAAAAAAACTGGTTCAGTTCCTTACCTGTTGTAAGTAGTATTGGCCGACAGAAGTCGGGACGTTGGGGGAGTCTGTCGCACTATTGCTGAAAGGTGTGAGCTGATGGTCTTGCAACGGCGTTGTGTCCCAGTTGTCAGCAGGAGTTGCCGTGTTTGGAGCCGTGGGCTCACTCCCTTCATATGTTCCACTTAATGCAAAGTGGTATTGACCCTGAAATTTTTTTTAATCAACACAAGATCAAGCAAGCAAATCAAACTCAAGAGATCTACGAAAATAAACTACACATATCTTTTTGTTCGTGTGAATCATACAAGTTGCGCTTCAATTCAATTGAGTTATTTTCCTCTAATTTCCAGAACATCATATCATGACCAAGATGAAGTAGGTGAATTTCAATCATTTCTTGAGATGCGTACACATTTTGATGCACATAATACACTCTGTGCGGTCAAGCATGGAAGAAAATTATATGACTACTAGATGCGGAGAAAGAGACTTGATTTCGAATGGTAACCCCCAGTGATTTTGCTCTCACTAACCACAAACTTTTTTTTTGTCAAAGAACCACCGAAAAGCAATCAAAATACAAATCCATTTTTTTTAAATTCCTAGTTCTATATAGTAACAGCAATAATTCTTGAGGAATATTTTTGGCAAAAGATAAGCTTCATACAGGTAAATTCTTTAACGTGCAACATTTGTAGACTACATTTTAAAGTATTGAAGAGAATTGCAAAAAGGATCTTAGGAAATGGTCACAATAAAATTTAATCCGATGCGGAGGAAAGGGTTTAAGGAATTTCTTTAAAGACTCCCCACATCATCATATCATCACATCATATCGCACTATATTGCTTAATATGCTACTACACTACACATTAATACGCTTTGCGTTTATCTGTTTGACCACCACGATCATCATCACAATTGACGTTATCTTCTTGCCTCTTCGTGATCGCACACAACGCCAGTCTCCTTTTTTAAAATATTGGTGAAAATATAATGAAAGCATTAGCATCAGGCATATCATCATCATCTTAGCGCATCAATAGCTATTCAAGAGCTCATACAATAAAACGAGAAGATGACTACTGAAAATGAAAAGAAGCCCTAGCAAAGGAGAGGAGAGTTTAAAAAAAATAAAACATGTGTGGCCGAGAGGCCACCACCACTACCACCTACTTATGTGCATTATAAACCTTCGTGGGAATTCGCACCGTCAGTCCTTCTTATTCCTGCCCAATATGAATCCATTCCAATCTAATTCAAAGAGTTTTTTGGTTAAAAAAAATGTTTAAGATGCCTCTTGATAAGATCGCTGTACGTTTGGATTCAAACTGTGTTACAAAATTTCAACGGTGTTTATATGATTTTCCATTTATGGCAAAAATTATTTTAATATTTTCTACGATGTTTACAGTAGAATTGAATTTACTACCTCCTTATTTCCATTTTGAATCAATTAAAAAGTTATTGTCAGAAACTGGAAAATGTCAAATTTGTATAGGGCATTTAATTGTGAACGCTTGTCTGAGGTACTTGCTTAAATCGATATAACGGGGGAAATGAAAGAATTAAACAGAAATACACTAGAAAATGAATGAGAAGGGGTGTAAGTAAAGCTTGATTATTATCCCATAGTTTGTGTTTATATCATTGAACAATTCTTTTTTCCATTGCTTTCTTTTCAATGAAAATGAGAGAATGTGCAAACACATTCAAAACGCCATACAAACTGAAACTTAAAAGGATTATTGAAAAAAAGATGCCCTTTCATCCGATGAATGAAGTACGAGATGAGAATGAATGAATCACTCATTTTCAATTCTCAATGGACTCTGAAGCACTTCTTCAGAAATGAATAAAGAACAGTGGAATGGATTACGGTGTGGAATCAAATACCAAAAGACGCCTGTTGAGAAAGAAAGAGGATTGAATTGAGTACCTGAAGTCCAACCAAGTAAGTAGAATGTGGTGGATCTTTCCTTTTTTTAAAAAAAGAATGATGATTTCGTGCTCGATTGAAAAATAAAAGAGGCGCATTAAACGTTGCCATTTCAAGAATCACGACTAGGGCTACGCTTGAATTCGAAATTGTGAAGGGGGTAGGAAGTGGGAAGATTCCGTAAACTTTTATGAAAGTCATTGTCAACTGAGATCTTGACATACGATTTTTCGCCTCACTGGGAATCACAAAGAGGAAAAGTGATGTGATGTAATGATGAAACTACTGAAAAATTTATAACATTGTCTTTACAATTTCAAACGTTTCAAGTAAAACCGTAAAATGAGAAGGTATCAATGAGCCATAACGGAAAATCGATCAAATTTTATTCATTCAAAATCAAATTTTCAAGAAATCATTTTTAAAGAAAAATAAAGCGGAAAATGTCAATCGACTGCAAAATTTAGAATTGTAAAATTAAATTGTATTCTTGCGAAACGGTAAAATCGTTTCATTATTAATCTAATTAATATTGGAAGCAAGCCCTTGGTCATGGAAGTAGGAGGGCTTAAAATATTTTTTTATGTATGGTTATCTCTCTTTAGCTGTTCTTTTATTGTTTGGAGCGAAACATTTGCTGAAAGTGGTCTTTGTGCTCAAAGTTAAGTGACAGCAAAAGCAGTCTTTTTGATAGGAAAGTGGACTCAAGGAAAAAAAGTCGTATTGTTAAAAAAAAAGAAGTAAAGAAAAATTGAAGGGAAGCATTATGCCTGCTCAAAGTGAGAGAAGCAAGCGAAACAGACACACATGCCACGAAAGCAGCACGCTCACGTAAGAAGTCTTTTTGTACCTGCGATGATGATTGCACACTTGCTTTTGCTCTTGTTACGATTTAAGTCGCAAGTGAGCTTCTACTTCTTCTACTCAGACTCAGACTCAGCTCATCAAGAAATCGTGCAAGTAAGGTAAAAATAAAAATAGGTATGAAGCTATGCATGTACCTGCTTGATCTAACTAGTTAACTTCGCGGGATTTGAACAGCTTATTATGTATTGCCTCAATAATACGAGGAGATTGTGAAAGAGGTTCAAATAGGTTGAATTTAATGGCATCATATCCGCTCTTCTGTTGTGGCATTTCACCGTGGGAAAGGAAGATGCTTCCTCACTACATCATCATCATCATCATCGTCATCAACAGCAGCATCGCCGTCTTCTCGTTTCGTCGTCGTCAGAACAAAAGTAGCATCATATGCTCAGCGCGATCACGATCGCGATCGTACTTCTTACTACCCATTCAAAGATATGTAGTAGCCAATGCAAGTCAGTCAGTCATGCAGTATTATGATTATGAAACAAAAAGACATTTATCTACCTTTGTTGGCAATTCTGACTTGGCTTTGCTGACGCGATCCGATCGTATGAAACAAAATCTTCATTTCTTATTACACGTATTGTAAAAACCTATACGTTTTGTGCGTATTATCAAATGTAGTAAACACTTATTTTTCAGAGCATTTTTATTCAATTGTCAACCTAAAATGCTATTCATGTGGAATTACCTCGAGTAAAAAAAATCTATTTTATGTCTTCTTGACTTCAAGCGAAAAGATAAATGATATTGGCTTGCACAGCCAACCTTACAACAGTAAGGAAATATATGAAACTCGCGAATTTCATTATGGGGAAAAGTGAATATAGCATGACATGGCCTTGCTTAAAAAATGGTGCATTAAACAACTCCAAACACCTACACCTCCGCTCCTCTTCAACAACATGAACACTGGGGGTTTGCACACTATCAAACCAATTTTTATTTTCATAGACAAGTCCAACACATTTTGTTTAAAACGCTTTGCTTCATTTGTATGCAGATTGCACAGCAATTGGAAGGATTTTGTTGTACGCTTTTTTTTACCTTTTTCTTTCTTATCCTTCTGAAATTTACAAACGTTCTTTTTATATTTAATAATGTGTGTCATGTCATGTTCCTTTCAATGATGGAATGTGTATGCTTAAAATGTCAATTAGACCACAAGTTAGTATGAGCCATTCAAATTGGTTATTATCACTTTTAAAAACCGCATTTTGAAGCTTTAAATTTTATAATATCGCTATGTGCCTAATGAATCAGAAAATGCAATTAAAACAAACCAAAAAAATTAGACAAATTCCAACACACGTTTAATGATGATGGTGATGGTATTAACTCGTAAATGAACTCTATTCTCATCTTACCCAGGGCGAAGCTGCTCTCTCCGTAGGATCCATCACCACGGGCATGCTGCTGCTGAGATCCACAAAATCGAGAGCCAGCCTTCTAACTTTACAGTAACTTTGGCAATCAATGAAAATGTATTGATTTCACTTGATCGTAGCGTGGAAAACGTTACGATTATTGTCAAAATAAAATCTTGGTAACCAAGAACACTTGAAGCGCTCTGCAGTACATAAATACACACACTATTGTACTCATGTCATTCATTCCTTTTCTCATTGCAATCAAACAAAAATGAAATGCGTCTACAAATGCCCCATGAAGGAAATCCGAATCAGCATGTTTTTCATTCCAAAATTCACAAAATATAAGACGTAAAGGGTCTGTTAAGGTCACTGAGATCACTTCACAAGCTCAAAAATGGTAACACCGGCTGCGGTTCCTCAGTCAACTTGACATACTTTAAATTAATTAATTCAAACCCCTTCCGCGTCAATCCATTGATTCAATGACTTTTACTGAAATCAAAGACGATTAAAATTCATGAATTCGTAGCAAACGGTTTTTAATTAACCAAACTTGGAAAAAAAACTTTGTCACAACTTATTTCAATCAATGTCTCAAGTCTCAATTTGGAATATGTGATGGCCTCTAATCAAATTATCTTATTGAAAATGTCACTCCGAGCGTAACGTGCACAAACAAAAGACAAGTGACAAACAAATGTGGCGACAACACGATAACCATATACCTCCTAACTGACTGACTGATCGCAATTGATTTATTTATGAAGTGGTGAACAAAAAAGGCAACTTATTTTTAGAGTTGGTAGCTCTAAGCTAACAAAAAACCCTTTTTTCTCAAACCAGCCTCGGATTGACTTTTGATTAGAAAAACTGACTACTTCTCAGGTGGTGTCTCATACAACTGACAAGAAAGGTAAAAGTTAGGAGTGAAGACTTTGATTTTTTTTTCTGCACTTCTAATAATTCATATTACGGAACGATGCGATGATGATACAACAATGATGCTCTTATTATTTCACCTTATTGCATGCAGCTACGTCGATATACATGTTTCTTGGATGAGCATAATAATACAAGTCTTTAAAAAAGGGTGCAATGAAGACCAAACGTAAAACTGCTTAGGGTTAGACATAGATGAGTAGATCAGCCAATTTAAAGTTAGTTGCTGCACTACCATCATTAATATACGTGCATGTGGTTGAGCAGGTATTATGAAGAGAGAATGGACAGCAACAGACATGCTTCTTCAAAGTCTTAAGATTCTCAAACAGGGCAAAACGATACAATTCAACGAGCCAGTCGCAGCCGGGGATGGGGCAATAAACAGCAGCTTATTAAATTGAACAATGCAAGAACCTAGTTCTTTTTCGTTACTTTCTTCTTTTTTTCTCCCGTTTTTACTGCCTAATAGTATTTTAATGCACTGTGTTATCAGCGTCTTATGGCAATGTCAAACTGATGTAGCTTTTTTAAGCTTAGTAAATTAGTTAAAATTGAAACACGTATCATAAATGGCTCAAATACTAACTACGCTTGAAATCACAATTGTTGCTTAATAGATATAAGTAAACTCGACGCTTTGGAAGAAATTAAAAGCAAAACTTTTATCTGTCAGTTAGTTCAGGTCTCTAGCAATTTCGAACAAAGCGTATTCGATTTCGTGTACTACAGTTCCATGTCAGTGTTCTGAAATTCAATTCAGTTCATTAGTACGTTTTGGAGGTGAGCTAAAATTAAATGAAATAACCTGTGACCTGACCATAAAGTGAAACTCAAACTCAAGTTGTTGGTACCTGACTTTTTCTTCTTCAAAACAATAACAGTTTTTCACTTCTTTAGTTTCTATGACTTTAATCTATTTTATTATCATTAGTTGAAGCGTAAAAAAGTTATTAAATTGCAATTAGCGTTTGACATAGATCAATATTATAAAATGATGAAATTTTCAACAGTTAATTATTAATGTGATGGCGTGGCGGCATAAGCAAAACAATTAAAAGCGGATAATAAATTAAATAAGACAGCCAATTCACGTTAATTTGTAAAGGTAAATATTTTCTTCATACTTTTGTGAAGAGTATTGAGGAGTTTATTCATCGTATTGTTGCCACTGAATTACCTTATTCATGGCGAATGACAGGTAGGTAAGCTATTCAAGCAGGTTATGTTGATTCACAGTATTATCGGTGTTAAAAAGTAGTAGGAGGATGGTGATTTGAAGAAGATCATGATCATGATTGCCATAAGTAATAAAAAAATGCTGAAATGTGAGGCGCAATATATGAGCTAAAGAATGGTTTTAAATTCAAAGAACAAAAGCAGACTAAGCGTGCAAGTTTTCTTGTGCCGCATGCAATGCATTCAAAACATAATGTACGCCATGTCTTCACTTTTTCTCGACTCAGGCTGACTTTGCTTTTTGGAGTAAACTATTGTTGTTGCTGTTGTTATTATTTTTTTCAAGAATATCCAAAGCATAAGTCCAAATTTGAGTGAGGCACACTTCTTACAAGCAAAGCGAGTTCGTTTCCAACTCGAAAACTTTGCATGAGACGACCGATTGAAATTGAACAAGGGAGCAATGAAGAAGGAGGATGCTGCTGTGTTGTGCGTCTGCTGCAAAATGCACGACAAAAAAAAACAAGCGGCCACCATACGATACAATCATGATTACATTACACCAAGAAAACATTCCGAAGGTATCAAGTGTATGCGTGTACAGGTGAAAAAGAGGCACCTTTTTGTCTCAAAAACAGCAACAATTGCTTGGGGCTTTTTTGTGGCTTCACTTTACTTTTCTTTGCTTCCATAGTATTGTACGACCATCGAGGGTGTTTGCCCTTAAATTTTATATGTAGATTGTTTTTTTTTTCAGAAAAATTATTAAAAATTTGCATGTATATAATGGACAAATTGTTGGTTATTGACAAATACGTGCTGGATTACCTTGTTTTTCTTTGGATAAAGGAAAGAAAACTAGATTATGTGTCATCTCATCGTCTTTTGGTTGATTTCCCCTCCTCATAAGATTTGATTAGGAGTAAACCAAAAAATGACACATCATATTATCTACAAATTGACGCGTAAAAAGGGGAGCCAAAGGAATATAATAGAGGTAACAAAAAAAAGTGCATGAAAAACGTAGTAATAATGACTGGATTTGTATGGTACATAAGATACAAAAAATAAACTTGTTTACCACGAAGAAAATAAGTTGAGCTGACGATGAGTAACTGAGTAAGTCAAGTTGAGTGGAGAGGAGTGAAGTGGATGGAATAATCATGGTATTGTGTTCTTCTTTATCTTCACAGTAAGGAACTCAGGAAGACAGTAAGGGAGTATCATGGTCAAAGTCAAGGGTGAGAGTTGCTCATCCCGGCTTTCCCACAATCAGAAGAGCATGTTTTAAAAGGAACCAACCTGTTTTTTTCAGTTCCGGTAAAACTTATCCAAGTCATTTGCAGAGGAGAAGCATCATATTTTCAATTTTTTTAAAACTCCCACGTATTTCGCATTCTCTTTAAAGATAACCATCTTTTATCAATCCAAAATAAATGTCTCAAACATGAAGGGCTTGCCCAAATAAAATTTTTAAAGTGCAACCAAACGTGGTGCAGTCACTTCGGTCAAATTTGAAATGTGAACATTTAAAAATACAATGCAAAAATTAAATCATTTAATAAACAACTTAATTTAATGGTTTGTAACGCTGATTTGAAACATTTAAGGGACTTTAACGTTTGAGTACCTTTGCTGGTTAGCCAAAGCTATGATTTCATTTTGTTCGAAAGTCTCAGGGGCAGTCTAGGTCATTGTCATGAAAATCCGTGTGCAGAGGTAGTGGTTACTTTTCTGTGTTAGTAATAATCACGTTCGTCTTTCTCTTTTCTTGGGCTAGTTCTCCACACCAAAACTTATTACGAAGGCTCCCAGGGTATTACGATAGGATAAGATAGATGGTGGGTGCTCAACCATATCCAGAAGACATGTAATCATATAAACAATAAGAATTTAATGCTTTCTTCTATATTTTTCTTCTGCATAAACACAAGATTGTACATTTATTATGCTGTTTTCATCAGCATTTTGTCATGAAAGCGTAGTAAGTGTGCTAGCTCATGTGTGACCAGACTGGTAGTAGGGTCAACTTTTTTTTCCTGTTTAAAATACCTTTTCGCTAGACTGGCCTCTCTAATCAGCACATACAAATCGTGTGATTTTAACTATCCAAAAGTTAAATAATAGTTGTGCACCCACAAAAGTATCATAGCTTGTTAAAAAAAAGTCTTTCCTTTTTGAAGAAGAAGTTGATGTGTCCGTTCCCAGGCTTTTTTCGCAAAAATCCTTTTCCGGTTTCTTTCCTAAATTCGTCTTGAATTAAAAGGCTCTTCATTTTTTACACAAAGGTTAAATGTAATAAAGCTGTTAATACAGCTGTAAAGACGTAGCTGAGGAAAAGGGTTAAATGCGAAAAAGATGTTCTCAGAACACTGTCTCAATGTCTCCAAAGATCCA
>JAHZMX010006157.1:0-37638 GCA_027743895.1 Seira musarum | reverse complement strand
ATCAATTTCAAGTTCAGGGTTACTGCAAAAATTCAGGGCAGGGCATGCCCTGAACTTGCCCTGACTTGAATTGAATTGAAATTTCCCTGAACCTTGATCCCTGATCCCAGCTCTACCTAGTAACGACGGGGAGTACTAAAGTTCGTACTTGGGATCAAACTGTAACTCTTCTATGAAATGAAATTGCAATAATATGTTGTTGTCATCACATTATTTATGCAATGCAAAATGAATTTTAAAAATGTAATTGATTCCTTCACTTCCACACCTTCCAATGAAGGCAATAATATGAAAGAACTGGTCTTAGTAAGTAGAGCTTTCGGTTGAAAAAAATACAGTTTCGGTCAGGTGCAATAGCGAAAACATAACCAGTTATATGAAGCAAAATAACAAGTTTTCCAGAAATATCAGTGAACTGTGAACTCCCGGTTGACATTTTAATTCACTAAAATGATACAATAAGGTAATAGCCTCCTCTAAACTTTTGCATCAATGGCAGTGGCAGATGATTATTAACTCTCTTGACATGTGGAGGCTTACTAATATCAATTCGTAAATTGGAATGTTTCTCCAACTAACTGGATTCGAAAGTAAAAATATCGATTTCTAAACGATATACAACAAATGTTTTAAAACAAACATTCAGGGATCAAAGTTTTTATGCATGTAACGGAACTATACGTTTTCTACGATAGTTATATACTTAAGCATGCACAATCTAAGTTTTTTTAAAGGTATTTTTTAAAGATTGACTTGTGTTCATTTTTGATTGGATGAGTATTGATAAGAACATACTTGCACAAGGTATGGATGGTGATGAAATACTCGTGGTTGTTTACCTGTCGCATGATTTGCAATTAGATATTTATTGCCAGTTATTGTTTGATTAGCCTCCCTAAGGCCTGGAGTGTTGTACAACTAATTAAAATTTTAGTTCAATAATTGTGCAAAAAGGCAAGAATAGCGTTTGCTGATGTACTTTCACTCACTTCGGGATCTAACTTTGAGACTCATGTGGCCAACCGTCTAAAACTAGTATAATCTTATTGATAAATGGCCAAATGAATGAATTGTCGTAGTTTGGAAAATAAAGTTAAGTTAAAATCTTCCTGGTTTAATCCAAATTCACGTTTTTATGCTCACTAGCTACCAAAAATATATCTACCTTTTCTTGTTATTATTAATAACTTATTAGATTAGAAAATTTAAGACATGTGAAAAATCAAGTTTCTAAGTAAATATAGTAGTACGCTAGTGCATACAACGATGATCTTTCCTGTAAGTGCACTCTTTCATGGTAAGAATAAGAATTGCTAAATAGGTACACATGTTTGTTTCCACTGCAAACAATATATTAAACAATAGTCCATTGAGTCAAGTGATTGCCATCATCGATATTTTCCGTGAATGTCCTTGATAAACCCTTTCAGTTTTAAAAGTAAGCTAAAGATAAATGCAGAATTTCAGACATATTGCTTAAAGTCAGAATGAGAAAAAAATTGTGCTGCTTCAAATTCATGATTTTTTGCACAATTATTTTTTCTTCATCTGTGTCATCATCAACCCAATCCTCAGGGCTTAAAGGAAGCCATGTCGGTGGAACTGGCTCTGAAAGCAATACAATGCTTGGTAACATAAAATACGATTTCAAACATGAAACTCGTTCGTGAAGATCAATTCAACATTTCCCTACAGGCACGACGGTCTCCACTCCCATGGAAATCCCAGCAACCGGCAACGAATCCATTGCTACAATCCAAGCAAATGTCATCCTTAGACGCAATATGTCGACTTCAAAATGTGGGAATAATGAAACATCAGGTACCAGTGACGATTGTGTCAAACGGCGGAAGAAAAAACGGCAAAACGCTGGAGAATTAACAGGCGACGTCATTTATGTAGATTACATCTACGATGGTACTCCAGAAGTAACGGCAGCGGAGGGCAATAAAGATCATGCCTCCTCAAGTTCTAGCCAAAACTATCAAACTTTTTTCAACCCGTCACCTTCATCGTCTACACAAAAGCACTCAGCAGCTCCTGGGATATTGGACTCTGGGGCGCCTTTGGAACTTGGAAATGCAGAAAGTGAACAAATGCGAAAGATGAAAAATGACCAGCATGTAGCCTCATCCTCGTCAGAGGAAGTACCGACCTCTTTAAATGTCCTGTTTGATTTCCTCAGTCCCGCCAAGGGAAAAGATGCAGAGGTCACACTCGAGGGAGATATAGTTTAGAAGGAATCTATGCAATTTTTGTATGCAAAAATCATGTGAACCTCTCCTGAAAGCTTTATTTGGTTTTTCATGTATTTATTAAATAAAAAACTACTTTGTTCCAATATGACTATCATAACAGCAATGAGTTCTTCGAGGTGTTCATCAATGCACCTCTTCATTTCGTTTTACTTTTAGATCACACTAGAAAAAGAGTACACGAGTCGGGTATTGAAGAATACAGTACCCAGAAAATTTTATTTTTTTTTCTTCCGAAATGCAATGCTCAATAATATTTACTGATTTATTACTATCTTCTGAAAGTTATACGGCTACTTTCGACTACTACCACATTATTTCAAGACACAAAACACTCGATCATTAAAATGTTACAAACCATTTTGGCATTATCCTTATCCCCACCTTTACTATCTCTTACTTCATGGAGGATTATCTGAATTCTACAAATCTACAAAGAATCTTGGCCTCCCAGGATTTTCAAAAGTTGATTCTTAAGACCCATCTACGTGACAAAATGTTCTTTTCATCTCTACTTAAGCCATTTAAGGTCCATAGTGAACTAATGGTATTGACTACTGTACATTTCAACGTTTCTTTTTTGTTCTGACTGTTTCTTACGCATCATTAAAGGAACATCGTTATTACTGTAGTTACTGTTGCTTGTCATGCATGCATGCAACAAGCATTTCAAGTTACTCAAGTATTCCTCAAGTGGACGACAATGGGGCATTCTGTTACAGTGAACAATTTCTAGTCTATTCTATTCTATTATCTAAAAGTACGTTAACATCTTTATTAGTTTTGAAGGAGTTTTTAAGACTACGGTCACCAGTTTACAGCCTACAGCTAGTTCTACGGCACTTAAGTATTGAACCACATTCACCATCAACAACAGCAGCAGTAACGTCGTCATCATCATCGTTTTTTTTTGTTTCAGGTGCATTTTAGAGCATCTACATTTTTTGTATGATATTGCCCTCTCACAGCGACTAACATTTAAAAATCCCCTTGAGTAGGATGATTCGAACTATTGACATCGAGTGCAGTCATTAGCATTGTCATAATCATCATCAGCAACATCATCGTTTTGGATCTTCATGAGAGCAGAGAATGTTTGTGCGCCCATAATAAATTAATTTATCTAAGCTAATCGCTTTAAAAATCAAGTAGATGAGTGCTCTACACTACGAATATAAATACGTGCTTCAAAACATTTCATATGTACATCTAAATCAATGATATTTTTGCATTACATCTTGGTATGATCATGGCGTTATAGTAGTTATTACGGGCAATAATACATAGTCATGCAACTTACTTTAAACATCGGTTGTTTTCCCCACTGTAATAGGCTTGAATGAAGAAAATCAGTTACTCTCAAATTAATTATGATTAACTAGGCAAATGACTAAATGTCCATTCTAGAATTACATTTAGGAATTACTAAAACGTCATTATACTACTTAATTACACACCTGTGCAGGGTCAGTAATTTGCTACGAATGGTGGGTAAAAATAGATCGTTTATAAACGTGATCGAGTTTTATTTATTACAACGGTTAACATCGTTCATGTGTTAAACAATGAATTGAACTACAGTTGCATTGAAATCACTTAAAGCAGATACAATTAATTATTTGCTGTCACTTAGGAAAATGCCTTTAAAAAAGATGAAATAAAAGTCAAACTTATTTTCTCAGTCGCTCGCAGTTACACTCCTCTCGTGTGTGTGTTGATGGCGATTGGATCCTAGCAGCGTTTTGATTTGCAACGCGGAATGCTTCCAGTTTTGCTCTTTTCCCGTACCTACACATTGGTAATTCACAATGCCAAATTAGATTATTAATGAAATGAAATGGAATATTCCGAGGGGGATTAGTTTGAGAAAATCCAGTCTCTTTTCTCCTCTACTTTGTTTTTTTACATTTTGTTTTAATAAAGTTAAGTACTTTGTACTTTCACTCCATTGTAATGTGTGCATCTAGTTTGAATGATAGAAGCAAATGAAACAAAAAAGTTGTACCTTTGCCTCGCGCTGAACGAAATTTTTTTCCCCAAAGAGTCCAGGTAGTTTTTTACATCGGAGGGTGATGTGAAAAGAACGGGTCTCTCTGGGAACGGTTGGGCCTCCATGCTGCCTAGCTGCAGATCGGAAACAGGACCAGGAGGCACACCCACTCCCACGCCAACTCCGACACTGGTTATCCTCTCAATCGCAACGAAACCAACGAGTAGAACTATCCAAACTCCGAGACTCGTCATGATTACTATCCAAAACTACAGTAAAAATGTATTTAAAAAAAAGTTTTGAAGACTGAAATAAAGTTTCTTGAAAGATAGGGAAGACCTACATTTTATGTGTTCATGCGGGACAGCAGTCACAAAAACCAGCCCTTTAATGTGCGTACCTACCTTCTATATTTCACTGCGTCTCTGAGAAATAGAATGACAGTGGAACAGAGTTGTGAACAGAGATGGTTCTCCTGGGTGTAAAAAGCGGGCTTCGTTTCGCCCAACTGGATTGATGTTCATTAAGTAAAAGGGATGTAAGTTTTCGGTTACATGACGCTTCTTTGAGAGAAAGAAACTTAAAATTTGTACTTGCTTCTGCATTCTATAAGATATACCTATCACCCACGGGTTTTACTTGTAAATTCTAGACATTTTTTTGCTCTCTGATTTCGGAAGACTACAAAATGCTATCAATCGGAATCGGATTGATATCTAACTGCAGGTATCAATCCTTTAAAGATCACAATGGAATATTGTGTTTAGACTTTGACTCGTCAATTATGGAGGAATTACGAGGAAAAGATTTCGTAAGTCGGATTTTCTCTGACGGAGATGAAGCTTCACTAGCGTTTCCTTTGATTATACAAAACCATTGTCATTTCTCTGAAAGGGAGGGGAAGCGATGCGAACCCACAATAATATCATCGCATCAAAACGAAGCACAGGCAAGAGCTGCGGAATGGGGCAAAGTGGAACAATGTGCAACCTGAGTCTTTCCTATTAAATCGTGTGTATTGCCTTTGTGCCAGTGTTTCCATTTAATTGAGTCCTTAAGCAGCACAAGTTCAAACATTCTATTTTATAGTGAGTCAACAAGAAGTATATAATAAATATTCCGAAAATTCGTCAGAGAAAACCTTGTCATAATTGTTATTGTGGTAAGTACGTGGGAAGATATTAAGGTTACCTAAGCCAGAGTTCGGCAGAAAGTTACAAAAGATGTTGTGAAAGTCGAGTGATGGTAGCTCTGGTACTGGTTTCTTTATTAATCTCATCAAACAAATCGAAGTATGTAGATTACGCCAATTGGGAAGCCAGAAAAGCAGAAAGCGCTCCTATGTAATATTGTGTAGGCAATTATTTTGTATTTTAGAACTTTGTAAAAAAAAGTAAAATTTGAATGCCCGCAAATAATGCTACTTTATCAGAGTTCAGCTTACAAATTAAATTGGTATATATATATATATGCAAATTGCTCCTACTTCCTATGTCGTGCTGAATTTATTTTTAGAAATTGAATCAGTTATGCGGAATTCTCATTTTCCCAGCCCATTCACTGCAGTGCCATCGGGGGAAAATGAGACATGCCAAAAAAAAGGGAACATGAAACTTGATCTGTCACAAAACGGACGTTTTAGTGAGTTGCTTTTTTGGCGAGTATTGCGAAATTTGTTTTGACTGCTTTGCCCAAAAACTAATTAAAATGCGGAATCGCTGCCAGGAATCAGAAAAGTGGTGAAAAGTGAAATGTTGATAAACAAAATGAAAGAGGTGTTAAAAGGCCAAGAGTTCAAAATGTCAGTTGCAACAAAATTTCAACGTTTAAAGTACATATTATCCGCATATAAATGATAAGGCTTTCACTACTATAGTACTACATGTGGGGGTGGTTTTTGGCAAAAAAGGGAAATAAATTGTAAGAGTTAAGAATATTTAATTAGCAATTACCTTGTAGCTCTGTGGTGTAGATTTGCCGGTGGCACTCTCAACCAACAAATTTTTTGAGCAAGGGCTCGAGGACTCACTAAAAAGTGAGCTGTCGTAAATTAAGTCAATTTTGCGATTTACTCTGGAAAGTGGTTTTCCTTTTCTCTGAGTAACTTCCTTTTCCAGAAATAATCAATTAACTGACGACAACGAGGCAATAAAATGTGTGAAATTCTCCCGTAGTCTTTGACCTGACTTACTAAGTACTGACATAAAACGAATTCCAAAATTCGGTTTGGTATTTCGTAATTCACAAACTGGTTGAGTGAGATTTTAATGAAACCTTAAGCTCACACCCTCGATGATTCTACCACTTGAGATGGCAAAGAGGAACTGAGTACCTGTTGTTACTTTCACTACGGAAATATAGGATTGGAATAAAAGTGAAAAGTTTTTGTTTTGGGAGAGGAACTAAAAGTGGATGAGCATGGAGTCAGGTAACCCTTTCAACTAACGTGGAAATCAAACTTTCAAGAGACTTTCATTCCGACTGAGACTCAGACCCCCAACTTTAAGAGCTCACAACTCACGTATGAGCACTATTTAGTATTGCGCTCCTACCTCTACCAATGTCGACAAAAACAGATAAAAAATGGAGCTTTTCTACCTCGCATCAATATGCAGGAAAAGGGCCACATTTTTTTAACCAATCAACATCCACCCCCGTAAACCAAAATTGTTGAAAAAAACTGGATAGGATAGGATAGGATCGTTGTCTTCATAGGACATTCTATTTTTAGTAGTCCATTCATTCAAACAGCAACGACCAGAATGATGCCGTGGGAAATGTAATACTTTGGTAATGCTTGTACATACTTCAATACATCTGCAACAATTTTTGCTTTGACGTGTAAAATTTCTTTACTTCAATGGATTGTGTCACATCACTCTTATTGTTTCCTATGACGAATAGGAAAATAAAAGTGAGTAGCAATAGGAAAAAGGAGTACTCTTTAACCTAATGGGTGACACATGACACAATGCATTCACTGACAAGTTCCTTTTCATAAAGACTTAACGCCCGGTAAAAGCCTTCACTTGTAAGAATCCGGAAAAGGAAATCTCTGGAAACATAAATGAACGGTTCGGGCTCATCCATCAATTTGATCTTTGATGACGCTATCATGATGTGACAAGCTCGAGTTTATTGAAAAGTGGCTGCAAAGTTTTTAATGGGGAATTCCTTGCTGTGTGGATTGCTTGCCGTCTGCGGCGCGGACTACGCGCCCGGCTAATACCTCTCGGCTTAAGTACACATGCTTAATGCGAATTTTCATTTTGTTTTCCATTATCCTTCATTCCTTTAATTCTGATTAGGGGCTCGTCATTTTTGCTTTTATTGCTACATAATTTTTCGGTGCAGAATTTGGTTCAACTTTTTTTGGCAAGTGAGTGTACAAGCGAAGCTATGGTGATTATGCATGCGACTGATTACTGCCTTCACTGGGTTGGACAAATAATCTGAAAAAGTAGCGCGTGAATATTTACTTTACCCCTTTAATGTGCATTAACGTTAACTGAAAATGAGCATGTGTAAACCGAGCCTAAAGCACGGTAACAAAATTATCGTAAAAAAACTGGAAGGGAATTGTGAGGAAAGGTTAAAGGTGGTCATATATTCAGACCATGCCTTTGTTCGTTGTTGCACACAAAAGAAAAAAACATGAGGCGACAATGGATTTGAATACATAATAGATGCACGGATCACGGAAAGTCATTCCATGTGGTCAATAGTCAATGGTAGTTGTGTCGGTCATTCAGAGATGAGTTATTCGGTCGAATGGTTTGGCTGGTAGAATGGAAAATCCGGGAATTAAAATCGAAAGCATTCATCATCATTACATTTGTTTCCACTGTATCTTTTCATGCATCACAATGGACTGGAGGTTGATTAGCTCTCTAGTGGATACATTGAACGAGAGGAGGCCATCATTCATGCGGAGTTGAGAGTCCTCATTGAGAAAATTTATTCCTGGCAAAATACCATGAAAATTAATTTGTAATCAGAGCAAAAAAATCTATTTACAAATATTTTCAATCGATTAAACATCCGTCTGTTCATTAGTAGCATAGCTCCATGGCTTTACCTCATGGTTTTGAAATCAGCTTTTTGTACACATGCCTCGTGCGCAAATTGACTGTACATTTTTTATTCCCAAGTTTGTTTTAAATGTCAATAATACTACCTCTCTATCATGATCATGCCATTTGAATTATAAGAAAATGAGCCTAAAAAGGGTCTATATAAGTGCTTGAATGTTTTCAAAGCTGCGTCATCGCCCAACGATATCACATTATATATTTACTTACGTGTGCTGGAATTCCATGACGACAACTCCCTTGACAAAGGAAATCTTTTAAATCTGATTGCTCACAAGCACGACATTGGAGAAAATGTATCAGTTTCAGTTCAGTGTCAGAATTTCAATTTCAGCTTTCGTTAATCATTCAATTCTTATTCCAGAACAAATCCTTCTTTGCATTGCTAAGGGGATCTAAGAAGATGTATTAGAATGTGATGACCTGCTAAGGTATGGAGAAACTGTTGTAAGTGTTTTGCCTTCAAAGGGATGAGATAATCTCAGCGTCTTCACTAGTAATACAAAGTGAAAGACTTACGTGGGTAAAACTGTGAGTACAAATTTGTAAGTACTTGTGTAAGAGTGTGCTTCGGTCCCACACTCACGCACTACTTGGAGATTTTATGCTCGTATGGATGTGTCAGCATGAATAAAGACGAACAACATAATATACCTAACCCCTTGTTTTTGAAGATGTTTTTTTCCCTCCAGGCTTTTCTGGAACGTCAACGTCAGGAAGACTCTTTGAATTACTGATGTGCAATATTGATGGCTGATGACGTTGCGGAAAATGGGGACGAGGGTGGGGGTTTAGCAAAGCCATACCTCCAGTATATAAAGTATTTGAAGGTAGTGATTTTAGGATGCTTGTTTTTGTATCCATGAGTAAGGCCAATTAGATTAATTTTACTTTGTTAAAGTCACTGCAACATAGACCAAAACAAATGTCAATGATGCAATCAAAATGAACTATTGATACATAAAGACATGATCAAGTCATTCAAAGGTTTTCTGTGACATAAAAGTTTCATCAAAGGACATCAAAGGAAGAAAGCTAAGGCCCAATGACTTCTTCCTGAAGTCGTAGAAATGTGATCAGAATAAAGTCTTTTCTTTGAAAAGTTCAGCAGAAAAGTTTAGTATTTTGGACAAATAAGCAGCTACCGTAAAAACTTGATTAAAGGACTATTCATTTTTGCAACCTGCTTCTAAGAAAGGGTCTGTATGACTGCATGAAAGGTCTGTGAAAAGAAGCGTGAGCGAATAACAAAAATAATGAAGAAGAGCCTTCTAAAAAACGTTTTTAATAAAATATTTGTTTGCTTAATTGTTCAAACAAGTTCCAGTTTCGATTTTACATAACATTTCCCACTCTTCATATTTTTCATACATTCTTTTTTTCTCGATAAGCTTCATAAACATAAAACATCTATTAACGAGGTCCCGAGGACTACGGAATCAAAAACAAGATATCATAATAAATATGTACCTTCAAAAACAAATACATATCTGCAGTAATATGTTATGCCTTGCTGGAAAGTAATTGTTCCAAGAACGCCATACTTACAAGTTCCTATTTCTCCAACAAACTTTTGTGATCAGTGTATCCATCCAAGTTTTGTGCCAGTAATTAGAATCATTTTGTGCACTTTATTTTTTTAGTACAACACAACCCGTGTATGTCATTGATATGCCGTTCATTTTGCACAGAAGAGCTTTAACATTTGGAAACAGGTTTAGGAAAGTTTGGAACGTGTGCTCCGCACAAAACATGCATACTTAGCTCTTCACGCTAAATAAACCGTGAAGCAAACATGGGATTGCATGAAAAGCCTCAAGACAAGAGGTGTGGGCGGGGGTGAGAGTTGGATACGGATGTTCAAGCTCAAGCTTGTTTTTTATGGACGGTCGGTCAAGTGGATTGAACTGGATTTCATATTTGTAAAACTTTCAGAATTTTTATCTCATCAGAAGGCCCATGAATAATAAAGAAATTTGACATTCCATAAATGAATGGGAAATTTTATCCTTCAAATTCAGCTTTCATTGACAAAAAATACCAAATCTATTATTGATAACGGGGGCTTTTTATTGTCAATCAATCACAATCACTAAAAAGCTGGTGAAAACTGGCAAAGGTTATAAGTAGTCCTGATGTACGAAATGCTTCTAACATATTTCTAGTTCAAAAATTCTCTAGACATCCACCTCTCATACTTACGGTGGAAAATTTATTGTAAGATTGAGTAAAAAGCTTTAAACCTTCTTTCACTTTGAGTATCTATTTTTTCTTATGACGTGACAGCAAATGTCAGCCAAAGTCTAAATGTGTCGAAGGAACTAAAAATGATGATGCCTTTCGAAAAGTCTGTGACCGTTGGTTGCTTCTCTTTTTTTAACGTACACTCTAATTTTTTATTTAGAGAAATTTTGCTATTCTGTTGTTTTTTGTACTTTGTGGGCCTACTGGAATTGGCAGGATTCAATTAATTAAACATTACGGGCATGTTGCTGTCAGCGCTTCACAAAGTTTCCAGAAGAAGTTTCTTGTTCATCTTATCTGCAGATTAAAAAATTATCTAAGAATTTCTTGGAAGCATTATACGGTTTTTTCGTCTTACTGAAGTTGAATGATCTTAATTTATGATATAGTTGCCACGTTTTACCTGACAACAGAACTTACTCTGACCTTATCGTTTCGCTTTCCCCACAAGCTACAGTCAATATCAAATTTGAATCATTCTGTACAAGTGGCGGCTGACAGCGGACTCTATCCACACTTGATGACTTTCATCCAAAACGTCTTACCATTCTACTTTCCTCCTGTTTTGTATAGAGTGGTCTCGGAAAAAATTGTTACTTAGCCTTCCTGTGTCTGCACAAAAGCTTATCACGAAAGCTGTGCAATGTTATGTACTATACTCGCTTCGTTTTTTTCCCGTGATCAAAATCATGGGATAATCTTCTTCCCCTTACTTTCATTCAATCACGTACAAATTGAATACCAAATGGATTTTCTTAGACAAAAGAAAGTAGATGCAAAACAACAAGTTGCTTGGAAGAGCACAAAATATTTCTTCAATGTCAAATTGTACCTATAGTTTTCGGTTTTTCATCCTAAATACTTTGTTTTAAGTATAACCAAAATGCAGCATGTGAAAGAAGGAAATGAAATGACGGTTCATTCTCAAAATTCACCATTGCGTGAAGGTACGACCAAATAAATAGTACCGGTAAACTGAAAAGATGGAGTCGATATTTTTCCACTCCAGATGTTGCATTGATGTCACCGCAATCGAATTGAAAAGCTCTTAAGAAACACTATAAAGTTGTGCTTGATCGTCAAATCAGAGGAGGCACGTGAATTCGACGTCTATTGTTCAGTACCCATCACCACGATAGATTATCATCGCCATCGTCAAAAACCTGCTATTTGATCCAAATAGGATGTTTCCTTTCAGCGCATTAAGTAAATTCAAGATGACACGAGGTTACTACCTACAACATTTTTCGGCTTATGAGTGCAGTTTCAGCCATCATCGACGTCATCATGTGACTCATGCTCACACACTGATCGAGAGTGCCATGACGGAAGAGTTCTCCAATGCCAACACAATTCATAAAAAATGAGCGTCATTTCTTTTTAGCATCTTTTGAGCGAGGACATAAAACATTTGAATAAAAATTGCATAAAAAAATTTAGAAAAAAATAGACGCTTCATAACTTTCTTGAGAAAGAAGCGACTAACCATTTCATGTCTTATTGATAATTTGGCTATTTTCCTCGCAAATGTATGTCCGTAACAAGTATTATACAATAGAAGTGAAAAACGTCTAGAAGAAATCTGTTTTTTTTTTGTGTAAACCATACTGTTTCTCAATGCATCAAAAACTTCCTGTTGATCCACTTTTTTAAGTCGTAATTTAAGAAACCAAATTCGTTGATCAGCTAGTAACATTTTCAAAAATTTTACCAAATGTATGTATTTTTGTGACTGCAGGAGAACATTGAACTAGAAACAATACATTAAAAAACACACATGGGTTGCTTTCTTGTAGATGAAGTTTAGATTGAAAATGGCATGGATGGTTATATGGGTATGCATACCTGCACCTTGGTTCGTAAATACTTACTTTCCTTTTGCATCCTTCACCCTACTTACTATAGAACACAAAACTAGGCATGACAATCCTCAAAATGGCAAGGATCGATTTGAGCACGCGGTGAGCGAGTGAAAGCTCTCTTCATGGTTGTAAGCTCTGGAAGGAAGAAAGGAGTGCACGATATAGGGAAGCTCATATCATATCACATGCATAACTCCCCTTAAAAATATGAGAATTTTTTTCTTATACATACATAGTTAGAACAGAACAAATGTTTTTGTGTCTTCATGTAAATACGCAAATGTCTACAGAGTGGAGAAAAATTGGAAAGGAATGAGTGAGCGAGCCTGGGAAGAAAAAAAATAACAAGATCGCATAACAGAACATAGCGTAACGTAACACGTTCAAATTTTATTATTTTTGTGATTCTCAAGAAATTTCATCCTCTATCATCTCACTAATGATGATGATAGCTGACTCTACCTACGCATCAAATTAAAAAGAAAGAAGCTGTTGTTGTTGTTGCTACTTCGGCTGTTGCCTTTCTGTAATTTTTTGTTCATTAGAAGAATTATTTTGCATTTCTTCATCTCTCATCTCCGCATCATCAAAGCCACATCAAAGAAAAGTAATCTACGTGTGAGTGAGCGTTTCATTTCTTTCCTTGTGTGATCGCACTTCATTGACATAATTTCCCTAAGTTTGGGAAAGAAAACCTTCAGAAATTGTATAAGAGAAATGAGAGTTTGATAATGCGTCCAGCATAAATACCGGAGGTTGAATTAAAGACAAGCAATAGTTTCTTGAGACACATCGACAAAATAGGTAACTGTCACCCTCTAACACTTCCAATTTTTGGTAAGCATTTTTGTATTTTGAGAGCAAACGAATGTCTCGTTGCACATTATTTAGCTCTTTGGGGAGTGTGTAGACGTGAATAACAAAGCACATGATCAGCGACATGCCAGAAAAAACAGAGGAACCTGCAGGTCCGTCACGGTGAGTCTTCTTCATATTATGCTCTATGTAATTATTAGTTTAACACTGTTTTCTTAGCATTATTTTTTATATTATACATTTTTGCATTTGCTTTGATTTTTATTTAAAGAACTAATCTCATTCGAAATGAGCGATGAAGTGATGTAGACACTTAACATTATAGTTTAACTAGAAATATATTGTATTGTAATCGGATCATGTAGGTAGAGCAATCAGATCGTCTTGTTGGCAATGAGAGTCTAGAGAGCTGTAGTGTACCCTAATTCTCGTTCTTTCATCATCCATTCCAATCCACTTGACTTGACATTCAGTGTGTTCCGTTTCGTTCCCACTTCCTCTTCGAATTTTTTTCGTACTTGTGATGATTACGTCAAGCACTTCGATCAGGTAAATACTTCATTTTTTAAAATCAAATTTGATTTCATCAATGCCAAGACAATATTATACTTTGTGGTTTGATCATTATCATCACTCGCAAAACAGCAAAATTCATTGGAAGACCAGGTTTGGCTTTTTCTCCGCAGTTTTCAGTTGAAGATAGCAAGCTTTTTGCATGAATAAATAATCGTTTCATTACTTAGATCGTAAGTATGCATGCGAATAAACGTGTTTTAAAAATAAAACAGTAATTATGGGTAGGACAAAATACAAGATAGATTTAACGAGAGTTGTATTTGTCAAACTATACTTACATTTCACTAGCTCATGAGCTGCTCGTTTTCCGCATTATTTTAATCTTCTCAGAGAAAACAAAGCATGTCTAAATATCTGTGTGTACCTAACACTGTGCGATAACCTGAAGCAAAGTGTTTACTCTTCACTACATATTTTCTTATTATTAATGCGTATGAACCATTTATAGCTCATCATAAGTATGTCTTGGCGGAACAAATAAAGACATCAAAAAGCCGTAGGTTGAATGAAACGTTTAAAATGTACATAGAAAATAGATAATTTCATATGCCTGGAATTCCAATGTAATCACCAAAGTTATTTTTATTTCTCCGCCACGTACATTTACGGCGTGTCATAATTCTTTAATGTAGACGACAAAAAATGATGTTGCTATGAGCGGAGTCATCAAATCAAAACTTGATTTTGTTGCGGTTCCTGTTGGAGACAAAAACAAAAACCACAGCATTATTTCTTACTACTACCTATTTGTGTATTTGGAAATTGCTTTATTTTTGTTGTACTTTGATTGTACCTCGGTCTAACCAAAACCTATAAGTATATACATATATGACATAATATGACATCAAGTTATTTATGCTTTAATCATTTAATGTGGGTACGTTATACCCGTTCCCTTTACCCTTTATTTTAATGTACTTGCACTTTTTACTTATGACATAATCGGATTAGAAAAACGAGTGATGGTTCACAGTAATTGATCATCAATATCATTTTGTCAAGTCAGTTTCCACGAGTGAAACACGCGTTTCGCTAAATGAAATATTGTCCCAATACATTAAATTACTTGATCCTTATCTCCAATTTCAAGCATATTGCCTAACGCGCCTTTGTATGACATTTTCAGTCAAAACTGGAAACCACATTTAAGGAAAACAAATAAATGTAAAAATAGCTACCAAATCATACTTTGGGCATTTGAAAAATTAAACTATTGGTAGCTGGCTACAAACTCAATAAGCTCTTGATTATGCACATTTCATGAATTAGTCCAAACGTAGTACATATTGTTATGATGTTATTGTTAATTTGGTTAAACACAAGACATTGTATGCATTTGGCTGTGGTGTCGTATGTTCATAATTACACGGTGCCATTTTGCAAAGACGTGTTTATTAATCACATCAACTTCAGCATCATTTATTTAATTAACGTCAGTAAAATTTGACCTTGTGAAAGTTTGCATGTTTAAATTATTTCTGTCGGCTGACGTGGACTCATTTCGGTGATTATATTTGCTTAAAGAATTATGCCCAAGAAAATTATTACGAAATCAAGCTTTTCCAAGGTTTATTGGGCATTGATTTTGAAGGTGCGTTATTTCTTCACTTAATTTTGCATTATTCTGTGGTGTTTGCAACCTCTTACAAGTCTTACGTATAATTGTAATGACATTTCTCGGAAAAATTCAGTAGAGTCTGCGTTGTTATAAGAATTGACATTCTTTAGTTGGATGCTTGCATCACTTTTGTCTTGTGTAATAAATAAATTTATTTAGTGAGGCAAACACTTTCATGACATTTTTATGCGTAAGTTGAAACAGTTTATTTTTTTTATTCTTATTTGCGAATGCCAATCATTCGTATAATCTAAATACAATTCATCAAGTCCCTGAATTTGTTTTGTCTACGTAACATACACATTCACATTAGGTAGTTTAAGTGGGCCGAAGTGAAACAATTGATAACAACTACTTTATATTGAGTTTAGTATAAATAAAAAAAAATTGTTGATCTTTCTTAATGTCGATTGTGCAACGTAGTTGCATTTCTTCATACACATTTAGAATTAATAGTCATTCACAGATGGAAGTTAGGAAATCGATCAGTCCGATTTGATTTATTCCTCCTGTTTGATTTAGTTCAGTTTCATCCATTCAAATAAATTCATTTGAGATTTTTAGTCAGTTTGGATTGGCTGAGCATTGTCTTCTCAATAGAACAGGGATTAAATAATAACAGGTGTGGTGTCGTGCTAGTGTAAGCAGTATCCAAGAACTAATGTGGTAAGAACCTTACTCAAATTACTATGCTTAATGCCCATTTCATCTATAGCTCATTCCAGCTCATTTTTCGTATGGAATGAACAAGCAAATGTCAATTAAGGTTATAGTTGAAGGAGCCAGAAGTCCTGCATGCAGTAGGTCATTATATTATTCATCAATTTTCTTCTTGCAAATTTATCAAGGCATTTTGTAGTCTTTCATGGTTTACTGTGAATTGAGTTGTATTAATAACTTATATTTCATGTTAGGCAGAGGGTAGAGGTTAGGTAACGGAAGGATAGCAGATGAACGTAATGTTGTTGATGACGTCATGAATTTCGTAACAAGTATGGAGCATGAAGTAATAAACGATTTTTTTTAGAACTTTTCATAACAATGTAGCCGTGAATATTAGAGTTGAGATAAAGATAATAAACATGTCATGCAAAGGAGGCTCGGCATGGAATGATTTTTTCCAAGATAATTCAAAGGAAAGTGATAACATGCATGCATAAATAGTGACGACACGGACGACTTGTACGAACTCGAAACATCTGAAAATATCCTTCCTGATATAATTTCATGAGAAGATTGAGAGTATGCTAAAAATTGGAAGCTTTAGGACACCTCCATTCTGATTTAGATTTTCCCTTGTGACAATTTTAATTAAGTCTGCTCCATTTCAGTCTGTATTTGTCGATGAAAGCAGGTTTCTTTATGAAAGAGCATTGATTTGGATAAACAAGTAAGCTTTGGTGCTGGTCAGCGGTCAGGTCAGATAATAAGCATTAATTAATTGCTTCACGCTTTGCTTAATCTATATCTTAATATGTAGTAACCGTTATTTACCTGTAGTGGTAGTTTCCTAATTTTCGTTGCTTAAAGACAACCCAGAAACGATTTCTTTGTTTGATAACCCAAGCCATACAACAAAACCGCGGAAGTTTCCTTTTTACAATTTCCTCTATAAAGAAACGCGTTTATCCGGACGTGTGCAAAGCATTATGTATCATATAAGTATTATTGTAATTGAACGTTAAAAGCATCGAGAAGTTATATCCATAATGATGGTTGTTACGTGATCATTGATTTCGCTTTGGTAATGCAATCAAAAATGAAAACTCCCCACTTGTCTTCATGTACTTGGTCTTTCATGTCAAAAATATACTTATACATACTCGAAATGGAGTTAACGAGTTAAGTCGCGTGTATTGCCTGAAGGGTTTAAGTTCATTTGTTATATCACTCAAATGACATTCAACGATTAACCCATTGCCATTTATACGCACTTCAGTTTATCTTCTTTTTTTAACGTAGCTGATTTTGATTAAAATCTTGATTTGATTACATTCGCTACAATCGGAATCCATAAAAATCAAAAACATTCGAGTATGCTCGATGCGATTCGTGTCAAGTTTACATAATAATCAAAGTTTAACAGGCCAGCACCACAAGAGGACAAGTAAGCTTATCTAATCTTGTTTGTACTGTACTGTAAGTACTTGAAGCATGTTGGTTGTTGTTTGTCAGCCTTCGCTTTTAAAAAAGGCCATTTTCGTTCGTGTAAATATTCTTTTGTCGCATTTGAAAAATTCGATTTTGGTTTCGATTACAACATGATTAGAAGTAGATTGTTGATAATGTTGATTTTCGGATTAGGTAAGGTCTCAGGTCACAATAAGTGGGGGAACATGGACCTACACATTTCAGTTTTCAATTGGTTATTGGCTCTGAACGATTCGAACATTTTCAGTTCTCAAAGAAATAATATCTTTTGATCTGTTTCAAATTGAACTAACTCATTTAGTAGTGCAGGGGGAGTGGTACATATTGAGGACTCGGAAGTAGTATGAGGTAAATTTCAAAAAGAAATCTCTAACTAATATACAACCGTTAGACAACATCTAAAGTAGTACATAAATCATACCCCAGGTACGTATATGGACTATGCATGTTCGTGGTAGATTCAAGTAGATAAACGATTCAAAGTAATGGGAAGAAGTTATTGTTATAACATTATATGTAGTATAACCTTCCTTTCATCCGGGGAAAGTCTTTTTAGGCAGTTAAATAAGTACTCCATCCTGCAGCTCAGGGTATGAAAGGACAATGTTATTTTATGTTTACTCATGTTTTCTCAAAGGAAAAGTACTTGTGGCTTGTCATGTCTGCTTACTCTATTGTTTGAGCTACTTTAATGGCCGCTTTTAAGTCGTAAGTATTTCGGGAAGCATTTTCTTTTTCACTCCGACCCACATTTCAGATTCCCAATTTCATTTCGGCACAATTAGACGATTTTGCAAGTAATAGAGCAAAGGAGAAATCTTGAAGTGGATGAGAGTAAGGAAAAAGGAAGCATTATTATCGCTACACAATTGCAATTGTGATTGTGAATCAGATAGGATTTAGTAATAGGTACAACTTGTTTCTTTACTGTGGTGCCTCAAATCAGAGGAGATTCAGAGAGCAGTTCTCCCTTTACCCGATAACTGTTAAAGTCCATCTCCATTTCGATTCTCAGGTTTCCAATTTTCACATTTCTCCCACGTTCAATGTGAAAGAATATCATCTCCTTCATTATTGACAGTCACGTTTCGTGTGGGATTTTAAGAGTGATGAGTGATCATGAGTACAATCGTCGTAGAATGAAAAATAAGTACCAAAAACCTAAAGCAAATATAACGGGCATTTTTGCTCATCGTTTCCTTTTAAATATATTTTTGGATGGTGGAAATGATGAACTTCATTTGAGTTTTGGCATTCTTCAAATAAGGAGACAGTTTTGGTTATATTCCTCTGAAGACGTGTGAAATTGATTGCATTTTTAAATGGAGGGTCGAAAATTAAATTCCTGGGCAATGGCGAGATTAAAAAGGCGTGAATGTACTTTGCTTGGTATACTTAGGGGCAGAGTTAATAGCATGCCGAGTCAACCAGTGTCAACCTCAACGAACATGAGTAGTAAACTTTGCCGTCAAGTGAGTATTGAAAGCCCGGGACCCCTTCTGAAGGACTGCGTTTTTAGCTTTGACGTTCCAGTTCCGGATGTCCCTCCAACTGGGGCTAGAATCCGAGTAAGCTTGCTTTAAAATGATTTTGATTATTCTTAATTCTTACCTATAACCACTGCATTTAAAATCTTATTCATTTGAGCTTTAAAAAAATCTTGATTGGTTTCAGGTGGAATGCGCTGGTGCTTGCTATCGCCCAAAGGCCACTTCGACAACTAGTATTTCAAGCGCCTCCAGCATAACGAGCCTCAATAGCCTTACGGGAGATGTATCAACAAATGTCTGTCTCAGCAGTGGACAAACCACACAATCTGGTGGAGGAACTGGAGGTGGTGGTCCCGGTGGTCCTGGTGGTCAGCATTATGGAGTTCGAGATGCTGCACTCTTTCCTGGATATGAAGTTGGTGCCAAAATAATTAATCATGTAGCTACTAGTCTTTTGCCTCAAGTTATTAGTATTTTTTTTCTTTTTAGGTTGCTGGAATCGTTGAAGCACTCGGTGATGAGGTTAAATCCGATGCAAATCTAAAGGTTGGCGACAAGGTCGTCGTCTATCCTTTTGAAGGGGTGCCACATGGGTATGTCCTTTGCTTTTTTGTATTAAATGGTGATTCTGTTTGAGAATTCCTTTTATTTCATTTTCTTTTTGATTTATGTAGGTATGCGGAATATATGACTGTCCCGGATCTCCAGTATTTGGTAAAGGTCCCGGACTCGATGCCGTTAAGCGTTGCGGCTATGCTTCCGACTGGCGCTCTATGGGCAATGAATACAGTTCAAGTTGCCAAAGATCGCATTCTAAAGAAACTGGAGGAACAGGGCGACACTGGTTGGTTTTTGAAAAGTCAATTCTTTCGATTGAAAATTAAACTTGATAATTTATTGTGGAATTTAAATTTTATATGACAGGTCGCGTGCGAGTTTTAGTTGTTGGAACTGGTGGACTGGCTCTCTGGGCACTTCGACTCGCCCAGCACTATTTAAAGGACGTAAAAGAAAGAGTACTTCTTGTCGTAGCTTGCCTTCGCGATGAAGGAATTTTATTGGCAAAAGAAGCGGCCAAGTAGGTTTTCTTTTTTATTATCATTGCATCAAAATGTCAGGTCAATATTTTAAATAAAAATTGTGTATTGATGTTCTGATCAATTTGTTTAGAGTGGATGTGGTCCAATGGAATGAAGACTGCTACGAGAGAGTACTGATTGAGCGTACTAAAGATTGCTGCGAAGGAGAAGTGGATGTCGTGATTGATTTTGGAACCACTTCCCGGAGTCTTCACAGATCTCTCCAGTGTTTGAGCAAGGTGAGAGTAAAAATGGATTTAGTGACACTAAACTTGCATTTTTGGAGTTGAAAATAATAATGCATTTTTACAGGGAGGCATCGTTTTGATCAGTTCTGAAGTGGCGGAGCGTCTTCTCCCAAAATTTAGTAAGCGTGCTGAAGAACGTCATCAAACAATCAAAACTGTCGACGTCGGCACGCTCGATCAACTCAAGGAACTTGTCGATCTGGTAGCTAGCGAAGAGGTATGTATGGTTACCTACTTCTATTCGTTTTTTCCACTTCGAATTTTTAATTAAACAGAATCAAAGAACTTAAGTTTATTTTTTCTAGGTGTCACCCCCACCTCACACTGTTTTCCCTGCTGAACAAGCTCGAGAAGTGATCCGTAAGCTTTGCAACTCAGAAATCCAAGGCAGAGCTATTCTTCGCTTTCATTCCATTGACTAAATCAGTATCGCAATGTAATGTCAATGTCATTCAATTCCAAAAGAATTTATCTTCCTCAAAACAATTTTAAATCTTCTCTGATTCCGATAGAACCTTTAACGATCCGATTCACGTAAAAAATAATTGTCATTCAACAAAATATTGTCATAGTAACACCTATATTGTCTGAATGTCGTAGCAATTCATTTCACTTAAAATTTCTTGATTGTATCAGTACTTCTACTATAATCAATCAATCAATCAATTCTTGCAACTCTTTTTGTCATGGAAAAAGGGATGGTGCTCGAGCACCAGAACGGGATGATGGTAATGATGATCTGTACTTGCCATATTTTGCAAGACTTCGATTTATTCATGGTAGCATCACTGAATTGAACTGGAGTTGTTGTATCGTCATAAGGTACATAGTCGAAGATACAAAGAATTTGTCAAAAATTTGAGTCTGTCAGTAAGCATGTACATGGCGTAGTTAAATTCCTTACAATGAACATTCTTACGTCAGGTGAAAGTGATAAATTATAGGATTGTGGTAGTGCGATATAATAAATTTTTTGCAAGGGAACCGCGAAATATTCCCTGAATAAAAATCCAGAAATATATAATTACAATTACTAAACTAGTTAAAAATACGTTTGTAGATTTTTCGAAGTTATGCATAAGGATGGGAGAAAAATATAGCTTTAAGAATAAAAGGTGTTTGGAAAGGTGGAAAGATTTTTATAGGTTGTAAATTGACCATAAATATTAATATAAGCAAAGTAAATGCTCTGGAGGCTGGAGGCAGGCTCTTGCTTGCTTGAAATCTACAATAAAAACAAAAGCCTATAAAAATATTTTTAGGTAATCTGAAACATTTCCAAACATGGATTCAAAGAAGTGTTAATTGCTTACTCTTACGGTAATCTTAATCTTTTTGTATTTGTTATTGCAACACTTTTGTTTTTGGGTGGCGCAGAAGTGCAATACGAATAAAAATTGTAAAAATGTAATAACCGATTAGTGATAGCGATATATATATATTGAAATGGAGAATTCATAGTTGTACGAACCACAATACAATCGTAAAGGAAACTGTTAGGAATTAAGTAAAAACAAATCCAGTTGGCTATGATGCCGTAACTTGATGCAGTGAAGTTTAGGGTGATGTACTGGATCACAATTTCATCTTTGTAATTAGTGTAGATTCTTGAATTTAATAAAAAAAATCAAACAAAATATGCCTCAAATCCTTTAACATTTGCGTAAATATTCATCCAAGATCCATTTATGTACACATTATGCATAATTTCATGTACGGTGATATACAAATAAGTTGCCTAGCTTTGCCGCTGAAAGCAGTCTTTGATCATGGATGGTCGCAAAAAAATAGCGGAAACGATTATCTCAAATGGTTTCCTGGTCTGATCCATCAGCTCCGTGTTACTTACGTCGAACTTTGCATAAAAAATTAATGTGGCTTATGATGAAAATGATATAATGATGTAAGTCAGCATAATATGCAATGCAATATGCATTTTACTGACCATAAAAGCTTGTTATACTCTCGTTTTAATAAAATTTTTATGTGGCAAAATTACTTATTATTATTCGAGTCCTGTGAAATATTACTGTCCAATTTCTAATTACTGATTGTCGACTATTCCAAATCCAAATACATGGAACGGCGATTGATCCATGTGAATTGTATGAAGAATCGAGTTAAAACTTGCTTATAAGCAGAAAAACATGCGTGTCGTACAGAATAGATGGCTCTCAGGTGACTCGTTATAGCATACTTGGTAATAATGTATTTCGACTGGACGGATTTCGATTCGAGTATGAATTATTCAACAACAAAAAAGTAATCCACTCGCCTGGCCCTCTGGTTTATAATGTCAATGGCCAAAGCAAAACACAAAAACAGAATTTTTTTATTGATTCGACATGCCACGCGTGTTTATTTATTAAGACGCTTAAAGACATTTGAGAAGCTACTTGACTATGATATGACCGCTTTCATAACAGAGTTCGTATTGCACAATGCAAATAAGCATTGCTAAGTTATAATTATGAGCCAAATTTTTAAACATTAACCAGTGTGTTCGTATATTTTTTTATTTAAAACAATTATGAAATGTCAGATATAAACCAAAGGAATGAGAGAAGCAAATTTCATGTTTTTTTAAAGAACTTTTCATATGATTCATTTTTTTTGCATTTCACGAGGAATATGTCAACGTTTTCATGTGGGACATTTTAAATCTAATAGTGGTTAACTAGAAAATAGCACGGCTTTATATGAGACGTTTAAAATTGGCGTACATAAATAAGTACTTGCGCTTTTAATTTAGTCCTTTACTAACACGATTGACTTTGTCTTTAAAATGCTTGTAAGTAGCATTTTCCATTATCTATAATTCACACTACTTATTAGTACTTACTTAATAAAGCATTCGATAGACCTTAACTGACCATTCGACATTAAATCTGGAATATAGGTCCCCTAGATAGTATGTAATTTTTCAACCAAACCGGTCAATTCGTAACGGCAGGAAAACGGCGGAAAGGTTTTTCATTTTAGAACATACCTACATGGCTTTGAAAGCGCATTTGGAATTCTTTGAAAAACTAGGTAATACTTTCTACTTAAATTTTTAATTGCCGGAGATTTGTCTTTTAAAGGAACACATGTTCGTATTGTAGGTTTTATAATCAAGTAAGACAACTGTTTTTTACAGCTTTAATTAATTGTATTTCAGGAAAGACAAGTATTTCAACTCCACATGTCACGTACGAATATGATGTGTTCGTACAAAAAGTGAATTAAGCTCTGTTCATTGTGAACTTAAGTCGTTACTACAGATTACATTAGTATTGAATGGACTGCTGCTTATCAGATCAGTATCGTATCACCGCGTGTGGTCGTAGAAACGTAACTAGGAAATCATGCATGTGCATGGCTAAAAAAATGCGAACAGCATCAAGCTTCTTTATAAAAGCGTACGTACCTCTCTGTAAGTTGACGAGTCTAATAGATGTTGTAACGGCGATGGAGAAAGGTTTTTCTTCCCGATTCTTCCCCCTGCTGTTGCTGGTTTCATAAAATACATCTAACTCACTCATTGAAAACGATTTCCATTGCGATCCATTTCCCCTTTTGCACTTTCCCTTCACTTTTACAATCTTCTTGAATGCATTCTTTTTGCTTCAACTGCTCTACCCGCAACTGGCTTCGCTTTCATGAAGCTTCTGTGTATTTACTTTGAGCCTTATGCTTTCTTCGGATAAGTATTCTCTGCGTTTGGTTTGGTGCTTTACCAATTGTGATGTGTGATGCTGTCTCTGTCTCTGGCTCCCCTCTCCACTTTGATGCTTTCTCATCCTGCTTTTCCAGATAGCAATGGTGGTTGATGCACACATCTGTAATAGGTATCATGCATATGTCCAGCACTATGCATTTTACATAGATCGCATATACTTTCTCAACTTACTTGACGGGGATTCTTTGGTTGTTGTTGTTGTTCCAGTAAAAACGAAAATCACGTTTCTTTTGTGGTTAACTCGAAAGAGACGACGACGGTGGAGAACGTGAGAGATATTAATGGGAATGCAATACCAGGAAGACACTGAAATAGTACATGACATTGGCTATGCATCCATATATACGAGCAGAGATGCAGAGTAGAGTGAAAGCTGAGAGTATCATCATATCCACCAACTACTAAACCAAACTACAGGAATGAATTCACCTAAAAGCATTCTGAATATCATATTGTACTCTTATTCTTGTCACTTTCTCGCTCTCACCATTCCTCTTGTTGTTTGTGTTTATGGCTCATAGATTTTTAAACTATGTTTAATTTAATAGCAATAGTTCGTGTGAAGTTCAAAATTCAACTTTCCTCTTCTGTAAGGTTTTAAATGGAAAGGAATTGCTAGAAAAAATACTTTCTTAAAGTACCCTTACCTGAACACTTTTCATTGGAGACTTTTCAATCTAAAATTCCAATCTGTATTGAATTCTTTCTACTGTCTTGTGCTATTGTGTGACTTGTGGACCTGTAAGTGGTCACTTCCGGTGATTATCTTTCTCGAACCGATTGGAATGCTTTTAGCCTGGTCTAACCTCCTGTAATCAAACCATATCAGCAATGCGGTGAAAGCAAAAAAAAATGCTAAATAAGACTGAATAATCATTTATGATTATGATTACGATAAGATTACTCAAATTCTTTCGATAACTTTCATTTCCGCTGCATTGGACTGAACGGAAATTCTGTCGCATTCTGACTTTGGTGCAGTTAAATACACATAGTTTTTACAATCATAAACCACTTGACTTTCGAGAAGATACTCAAAGTGAATGGTTTGATGGTGGAATATTATTATTTCTCTTTGTCCTTTCGTTGACTCCCCTTCTCATACCTTAATACAATCAATACATCAACATATCTTGGAGCATGCAGTCGCAACGACCCGCAAACGTCAAACTATTACTTTTACGGTTACCGAAAAAAACAGTAAAAATAGAGATGGAGTGGTGATGTTGATGTGCGCAATCATCGTCATCATCATAAAGTAAGGAATTTCCACGGGCCTAGTCATCTCTTCATAATATTAGCAGGCTCGTATTAAATAGCAATCAATTTTCATACGGAATTCAGTCTCGCTGTGGACTTTACTTATTATTCCAGCAGTTGAAGTTTGATTTGATTCCTTGTGGAATGGGATTATATTATTTGACAATATCTCATATCAGATTTCTTCATGAAACCTGTGCTCGTGCTTCGTGTATGAAATCACTCAGCATTATTATATCGTCAACATCGCCAGCAAGTTACTAATCGAGAAACACAAACTGTTCAGGAAGGGTGACACGGACTATTCATCAGGTCATGATTCCATAATCATAATCAAGATATACGTTTCCCACGAAAAGCATCGAGTCAAAAAGTTAATCGTTGTATGCCTTTACGGAGTCCCATTCCTTGCTCATGGTAATGATGTGGAGATATAGGATTGACGTGATGAACAACGACGACGGGAAATCAAGTGGAAGCCGAGGCCAAGAATGGCAATAAAACTTGCATAAATAATTTAGTGGAGAGGAATGTCTTCACAAGACGTACAACGTTCTCTTAAATGTCAACTATAGCTGCCTAGTTTGAATTGGACTGTACTTTCGTATTAAAAAAGGTTTTGTTTTGCGACTAAAAAAATAACGAAAAAAGCAGTCAACGAGAAGCAAGGCAAATTAATGCGTCTTCCTGGCCAACTCCAACTGGAATGACCATATCCATATTTTTCCATGAAATGTTAATGATGAATGCATGCTTACGTGGTTGTGCTTGAAACATCTAAAAATATCCAAGACTACTACACCACTCGTCAATTTCAACAAAAAGAATGAAAGGAAACCGCAAGAAAATAACCCCATTCCACCAATCCAACTAAAAAGACAACAATGTTAGGTTAAACTTTTGCGTAATTGGGAAGTTAAAGCATGAAGTTGCATTAGCATTATAGCAAGTCAGAGTATGAGCTGATGAAATTGTAGTTGTATGAAAAAATTCACCACAAGAGCCTATAAACTTTAGTGAGAAGACACAAAGTGCAAATCAGCAATAACATAGCGTACATAGATAGCTAAATTTCATCAAGAACTTTTTCCCCCTAAAACACCGACCGAGGGAAATCAAGGAGACAATGCATCAAACGCTCCCTTAGAGATAGGTACTTGAGTTGAAGTTCCGAAAGTCACGTAGAACTCTTGTGATGTTGGATTGAGGAAACTTAAACGTTTAGCAAGACTCCGATCGGATCTATGGGAAAGCTGAGCGCTGAACAGGACAAAAAGACTCATGTTGTTCAGTTGCTCGTAGTCGGCAATCCAAAATCTGCACATCTGCTCCCTGCTTATGAATCACATTTAAAGGGAACGAGAAGCTGAAAGAGAAAGTATCGAAGAAGCTGATAGGACAAAATCAAAATTTCTCTCTGAGTCTAGCATGCTCACCAATTAATGTCTACTTAGGCCGAGCAAGCAAGCATCAAGAAACACAGAGTTTCCCCTTTGGAAGGAAACACTTTTTAAAGGAAATCAAGTTGAAGCAATACGGAAGTAACGAGCAATAGCCTGATTCGTTCCCTTAATCACCCAGCCGGAGGTGATATACTTGTAATCAGTTAATAGTCACATCAATCCAGTCCAAAAACCTCTGCAATAATAATAGACGACAACGACCAAGACGCGTGAGGAAAGCGATGACGATGATGATGGTGATGGAGAAAATATTATGAAGTGGCTCTAGTGCGAATGAAACAGCAATAGCTTCAATATTCTTTTTTTTCTTTAACAATCATCATCATCACATCATTATGATGATCGTCAAGTGAAAATACTTTTCCAAGAACCAAAACCAACGAAAGCCAGAGCATTTCACAAGCAGAAAAATAGTTCCAACTTACAAATAAAATTGGAGAAAATGGAATAAGAAAGAATACTATTGGGGCTCCTGCAATAATCCAACATATATGCATTATTTAAGTGGTAGAAGAAGCAGTATACCACTACCACCACCACCGCGAATCTTAATGTCCAAGCAGTCCATAGGCCAATTTCCATGTGCCTCCAGCCCTTGTCTCACTACATAAGTAATACATCCCTCCTTCAGCAAAGAAGTTGGTGTTATTCCGTTCGAACCAAGCCAGTTATTAATACCATAATGCCCACATTACGCTCTCCTTCTCCGCAATTTAAGTCAAGTCACATCATCAAAAACCATTGCATTTTTATAGAAAAAATTCGTGCAATCCAATAAAGCCGGACTGGACTGAAGCAAAACTGAGCGTAAAAAAACAATATCCAACGAGCAGTTTTTTTTGTCCTGTTCACTTCTTCGGCCTTATGGCTACAATATATATCGTATCATATCCGTTGAATAGAAATAACATATTTTTGGAGCCCGGCCACTGGTAACTATTACTGCAACAACCAAATAAAAACAGAAAAGTCTAAAGGAGAATGAAAAACGCACACACACACACGGAGGTATGGACATGGATATGGACATAGGAAAGCGATGAAGGAAAAGGAGTAAAGCCCATATTATAAGCTTTGCCTATCTCGATCGTATCGCCTTTATATTATAGTATTTTCCATGCATGTTTGCATGCATAGTTCACTTCTTTCGAACATTTCGCTTGTTTCCTCTGAACTTAACTGAACAGAAGAAGAATATCCATTGCATTTGGTTTTCCTTGGCTCTCACTTTTTGTACGGACAATTGCCGAGCACCAAGTCAGCCAAGCCAGGACAGGCCACGAGTTGTGTAAGGAGAAGAAAACTAAGCGGAAAGGCTTTTTTTTTACAACTTCCAAACTTGGGCTAAAGTAACTGCAACTGTGTGAAGAAGACTATAAGCTGTGAGTGTTGCCATTGCCACTGCTGCTGCTTCCTCTCCTCAGCCTGGTTTGCACATATAGACGACGGGATTTTTTCAAGAGACACACATTGTTCACAGAGCATGTAACATGGTCGGTCGTCGCTTAAGCGAAGCCAAGCTAAGGGATATTTTTTCTGTCTCATTTTCTACCTGTAAAGCAGAGGCCTAAAAAAACTGAACTTTCCTTCTCACCTACTTAGCTACACCAACTAAGCACAAGCACTGCATTTAGATTTTGTGCTAATTCGCCCCAAAACAAATTGAGAGTTCATCAGTTTCAGTGAACACTATCAACTAAAACTACTTTTTGTGATTTTTTTTGGAAAAACAATTTAGACTTTCCCAATACCTCCAATTACGTATATTCTGTATCATCATTATTTTCTTCAAGTCAACTCAAAACAAGTAGAGCGAAGAACCAAAAAGTCCATTTCATTGTGCGAGTCAAAGAAAAGTAAGTAAGCAGCCAAAGCATTTGGCATAAAAGCATCAAATCATCAGTCCTTTTCTAGAAAAATTCCTTCATCGTCATTGTCTCCGAAAGCAAGAGCAAGGAAAGCAGAGCGATTTATACTATTCAGGTCATCTTAGGATCGCCGCCATCGTCTTGTTCTGATTTTTGAAGAATTAGTGACGGGCAAAAGTCCATCTTATTACATTACAAAGCTTAAGTTCCCATTGAAAGCCATTTAAAAAACTATTTGATCCTTTCTATAGAGGAAGAAAAACAGCAAAAGTACCTTTTTTTGGCAGAAAGCTCCTTAGTCTTTGTGCTGCGGAAATACTGTATTGTACTTTGAGCCACCTTAACCGGGTTCCTTTTCTTGTGAAAGCAGTTGTGTATGGTACATGTGTCAAGAAAGTGAAACTTTTTGAGCTCGTGTGAAAATTGAGACTGTACCAGTTCCACTTTGGCACTGTAACTCAGTCCAGTCCGGACTCGAAAAAAAATTGAACAATCAAAGGTGGTGATTTTCTACGAGAAAGTAGGAAAGAACAAAAACATTTTTTCTTGTAATTTTTGTCTACAAACTGTCAAGGAAAAGCAAGTAAAGTATATGTAGTAGAAGAGAAAAAGAAATCAATATTGAAACGTAAAACGTAATGTAAACTTATTTTTTAAAGAAAATTTCTTAGTAATAATTTAATTGTCCGTCGTTATCTGCCAAGCTCCTCGGCAGAGCAACACATACATATCATACCATTCTCTCCGAAGAAAAGAAAAAATCATCAAAGTATCTGTATTGTGAGTATTAAGGATAGGAAATAATCATACAAAATTATTAATCGTTAATAAATTTATGGCAAAACTCTATTTATGTATCTAATTAAAAAATGTTTAATCTTCTTCTTTGTTGACCACTCTTCTCTTTGCAATTAATTATAATTAGTATGGTATGTTGTCATTACCTATGACCTTACCTTCAGAATAACAATCTTTCTTTGCCAGTTGAAAGTTTTCTTATTGAAAAGAGTGCCTATCTTGTATAGACTTGTAATTAAGTAAATTGAACTCATCAATATAGGGAATTTTAATGAGTGCTAATTATTAAATAATCCCATGATCATGTTTAAGTAATTCAAAAGGGTGCAATATAAACCAAACATATCTTGCTGATCCAGCCACCTTCAAGTAAAATTATCCGATCCCAAGGAAAGGAATTAACGTTAACAGATTTCCCTCGAGTACAAAACAAAAGTGACTATTCACAAAAACCTTTAATGTTGTGTTACATTCAACTTCAACCCATTGGATTGGATTTTATCAGATTTTGCGTCGAAACCACGCGACGTTTGTAGAATTTGACAGCGTAACTTTCATCAGACCAGACTATTTACATCACACCCAACGAACACATATTTCTCAAGGTGAGTTCCCTTTAAATATCTTATCTTGTTTTCTCAATCTTTCATTTCATGAGCATTAGTGGAACGCATTGCCCTGCAAAGTCGTAGGATGAGATGAGGCCTATTATTGTTGTAAATACTTTGGTTCTGCTCCACTCTATCAATGAGGTGAACAGGTGCGGGAGTGCCAGCCAAGCCAGGACAGCCAGCTGGCTAACATGATTTTTTTTCTGGCTTCCGTTCCTTTCCCTTTTTTTAAATGTTGAAATCGCTAAAAAAATGAAATGAATCAAAGAAAAATGAATGAAATTTATTTTGGGGCATCCGCTGGTTTTCTTACCAAAGTCATTTACAGGTTGAGTTGAATGTTGAACATGAGCTATGACTAAGATAATGATAATGGGAAAAGGTGCATTTGCTTGCATGACTGTCGAGAGGATATCATACCATACGACTTGATTGCAAGTCCATTCATTTTTTTAGGTAGCTCTTTAAAAGAGGTATGGCAGTAAATATCAGGTTTACAATTGTAGGGGCCACCCTTTCTAGTCAAAAGAAAGGATGTTGAGAATAGGGCCAGGAAAATTGGGCTCTGGAAAGGAAATCATTTTGGTGAATGTAATCTCTAATTTTTAAAGGGGGATAAAATTATCTCCAGAGCAAAACGGATAAACAACACACACGGTTTTTAATGTTATTATTATAGCGTGGTTTCTGCTGTTTCCCATGTAAACATTTTACTTGTAGACTTCAAACTTCTATGTATATATTTTTCAAGTCACATTATTGTTGATACATCAACTCATTAGGTTTTCCGATTTGTTTGTATGACAATTTCAACAAATCTGCATCCAGAAACGGATTAAGTATAATTTAATTAAACTCAACTCTATTGTAGAAGAAAATAAGACGCCACTTTAAAACAGAGCTATAAATATATACCGCAAGTATACCAAATTATGAAATATAATATACAACGTCACTACGACGTAACAAATCCAACCAAATATCAGCAACATATTATTTAGAGTTACGAAAAGAAAAGGTTTCAGGTGCCAATTCATAAAAGGATTCTGTATATGTTTTGCAATTACCTTTTGTCATTTTCATACTATGCATACTTGGAGGACATAAGCATACGAACCAAGGTACCATTTCTAAAACTATGCCTCAGGTAAAAGTTTTTCATGTAGAGTTATCAAGCGATGCAAAACCTCCCAAATTAAGTAAGTAAAACCAATATTACTATAATCTTTTGTTTCTTACTTATTTTTCTTCTTGGCTAAATTAAAACAAATCCTGTAGCTCTTAAGAAAGGTTTCATGCAAAGTATAATCGCATGCTCTTATAAATGTCTTTGTCTGAAATATTTGGAACCCCAAACCGCGTTTTGCCCTAAGAATTGTCATATTACTGCACTTTTTAAAATTATTTCAAAAAGGCATATATGTTCCCAAGCAGTTATAAAAGATTAATTTAAATCTATTTGATCTCCATAAAACGATGAGTACATAAATAAACAATCCCTGGCAGTCTAATTGGCATTTTTTAAAATTTTCATTGTTTTTATTTATTATTGCCGTTTATTGCAAAAAAATCATTAATTACGCATCTTTATCAGTAATGTTACTATTTGAGTTACTACAAAAATGACAGTTCTGTTCCTTCACATAATGACAAGAGTTTGCCGTAACTTTACTCCACCTTTTATGATCTCAATGTTTGTGATTCTTGTTACATTTCAGTAGCAAACTTACCACCCCCTTCCTCTGACAATTTTCTTTTTGCAAGTATAGTAACTGATTGTGAGTGAGTAGTGCTCCTAAGTACTTGATGGGTTGATGATGATGCATGCATTGCTGCTTTTACGAGAAGCATATTTTTTATACATTCTATTCCTCCCTTTCATTTTTCGTGTGCTGCATTATCATCATCACATCACATCAGCCTTCAACGGCTGCTACTACTGCAGGAATATGTATGGTATGGTAGGTAACTTTACTTTTTTTTTAAACAACATGGCTCATGGCTCATTTCCGCTGCGATGGTTCATCTCTTGAAACCAGGTGTGCTTATTGTCATCATCACAATCCAAAAAGCAGGTTTTTTTCATGGCACGGGAGGAAGCCCTTTTTATGATATTGTTTTGTTGCATGCATCACATGCACACTACATCACATACATTTTAACTTTTGCTGGATAAAATGTATCATCGTTATAATATCATCATTGCATACTCTGAGCATTTCATCAAAATACTTTGCTTAGCTTTGCGTTGTAGCGAAGTGACACCATTTACCAGTAAAAAACGAGAGCGAGGGAGTTGTCATCGAATTACACTTGAATATCACATCGATCACTCACTCTATTTCTTCCTTCTGATGCTTCATGAATGATGATAGGGCACACATTTTCTATGCTAAATCAATTCAATAGTACATTGAAATGGATGAAACTTTCAAGCGAATAGTGAAATCGAAATTGACTCAGTGAGTTAAATTGGGGCAAACTGACATCCTTACGACTGCAATGACATACCTATTCAGATACATGCCTTCAAAAAGGGCTCTAATTTATTAAAAAAACCCTAAGACCGTCTTTAAGTAAATGAATGAATAAAAGAGACCTCTGGAGAGTGGGAGTGAGTAGAAAGGAAAAAACCCTGCCGAGAGGAATAAGAATACTGCAACAGTGGGACTTGTTCTTGTCATTTTTTATTCTTCTTTTGTGTACTCACTCGTGGTACACAAAAACACAATGAAAGAATGAAGACTCTTCATTCTCTCTGGTGGAGAGAGAGAGATGAGATGAGAGATGAGCGCACCAAAGAGCATCTCTTCAGCGGAGGAAGAAGAAAATAATGAAACCAGCCAACCAGAGACTTGGGCTGTTCTTCTACCTGCACAAATGATATTCTCCTTATGGCAACGTTATGGTTTACCTTGTTTCTATCAGGGGGTGAAGCATCAAGATTTTTTTTGCTTCTTTACATTTTCACAAAAAAAAACCACCGGCTTTACCAACACAACCACTTTACTAAAACGAAGGGTGCATTCATCCCAAGTATATGTACTTGCTCTTGCTCTATGAAGGAGGAGGAAAGCAGCTTGTTTCTTAGATTATGATTGTATCATGAAATTTACCGAAGAATAAATAGCATTTGGCAAACGCCACACTAATGCCAGTCGCGTGCCACCTAAACCTAAGATTTTTTTATGTGAGAGAAGCGCAGCCTTCCGCAGGTAAGAAATTTTGTTCGAGTCGAATTCGAACCACTTTTTTTCCTAACTGCTGATCATGAACATGATCATCATCAGTTCATCATGCTGAGCAGATGTTTCGAGTGATCTTTACCTTACCCATGCCGTGGTGCAATGACGATGATGACGACGGCAATGATGTTTCATCTTTCTTCTTGTGAAATTATTACATTTTAAAAAACTTCGGTTCGTCTTGACATTTTCTGTTCTGAGGGAAGGAAGTGAGCGGTGTGCAACATATGCATAATACTTCTTTATCTGTAGAAGAGAACAGATGATGCAAAGCGCCCTCCAAATGATGATTAGTTTCATAATTGAACTTATTCATGCCTTCATTTTTTCTAGGGCATAAATATGTAGTGTGGAAAGTATCTTTCCTAGAATTTTTTGGCGGCACCCCCAATAAAGTCAGCTTTATCCAATGTTATCCCTGTGGTACTGTTCACTTTCGATAAGAAGAGAGTATATACAAACCTTCTGAATAAAAAGATTGCAAATAAAATGTTGCAGTTCACTGCAGTGCTTATTTTGCAAATCTCCAATTAAAGTTAAATGAACTTTGGCTGTTTCGGCTGCACTGCATCTGTATCAATGTATTTCTACTTGTTTTATGTATTTTTGCTCAATTGAATTGATAAGAAATTGCTCAAGCCAACCATCCCTTACTGCTCATAAAATATATTTGTTCGGGAACGGCACGTTCATTTTTCGGTCAAACTGTTTTCGTTGTAAAAACGGGAGCACTTTTTTCGTTCCTTCCTATACGTGATAGAGCACGAGCCGAGAACCACAAGAACAATACAAAGCAAGTTTCTCGCTCAGTCTTCTCTTGTTTCAAGTGGTCGAGCCGAGCCAAGTCCGCGCTGATAAATGCATTCAATGATAATAATGATAATGACAGAGCTTCCTCTTCAGCTCCAAGTCGGACTTCGCCCCTTTTTCGTATGTTGGTGTAGGAGGGTTTTGATACTGATAGTAATTCCTATTCTTCCTACAATTTAAAAAAAGAAACAAAAAAGAGCGTTAGTTTTCATCAAGGTAAAAAGTGATCACTGTGTATGCGTTAGCTTTAACTTTGGCCTGCTTGTTCTGCTTTGCTTCATATTTGAAAAAGGGTTTGTTTCTGGGTAGGCTGCCCATGCCAGGTAACAAACTATCATTTATTATCATTATTTCATTGTAAGGGTCATGCTGTAGCGAAAGCAAACCACTTCACTTCCTTTGCAACAACAGCAGTCAAGTTAGTCAGCAGGAGCATATTGCATTGCATTTTTGTTCCGTCTTTGTCTTCAGTCGTTTGTTGGATAGTGCATAGGAAAGAAGTCAAGTTTTTTTTTTTGTTGCAAGCTCATTTCGCGGTTTTCATGACTTTTTGTGAATAAAGAATAAGGACTGATGAATTATTATGTACCAACTAATTGCATCGGCTTCCTGTTTTGTTGTTACCTAGTATCCGTTGTTATTTTCCCTTAAATTTACACCTATTTCAATAAAGTAAGTGTTAACACCTATGGTGATGGTCATTCGACTCCAAAATCATGGTGTCCTAAATTTTTGGTGCGCATTGAGTGAAAGCGGTTAAGAAATCTTAACAATATTTATATTCAAACCTCAAAGTGAGATTTAATGTAATTTAATTCATTAACTAATAACATAACTGTAGGATAGTAAATCCACGGTGTTGCTTGGAAATTGGAATCAAGATAATACGTGTTTATTAAACAAACGTTAGTGCTATATTGATGCAGGTAAGTTCCTTAGTTTTTATATCCGGTGAATCATACCACACAACACATTTCCACATTTCATTTTCAATAGCATATAGTTTATGTTTACGTTTATTATGAAATAAAGAGAAACATTGTTTAGAATCAAAATTATAATGGAAGGATTACATTGGTCAAAGTGACCAAATTTACGTCAGATTTTGAGTTGGCTTGTAGTAAACTACGTATATTACTTAGAGGAACATTTAGGACGAGTGTTATCTAATTTTAGAGTATTTTCATTTTATATTGTCATATTGTAATACCATAATCATTAAACGTCAAGTGCCAAGATCATATCAGTTATTGATACGTGGAAAATTTTTGTTTAGATTCAAACATTACGAGAAATTTTCACTTGTCACCGTTGAGATATTAGGGTCACCCGGTTCGAAAATGTTTTTGTACTATGTATATTTTATGTTAATCTAGGTGTAAAATTTTCATGCAACCAAAAAAGGGAAAACATAAGTATAAACACACCTCATGATTCTCCAATTCCAGTACACGCTCTAAACTCAATACTAGACTCGGTTCAAACCGGGTCTAGGTTTTTTTATGGCATACCATTTTTTGGCGGTCACTTTTACGCACTTTTTATTTTCGCATGTGCAATTTTTAGCTTGAAAAAAAGTTCGCATGTTTAAAATTTCGCACGTAAAAAAGTTCGCCGAAATTTTTTTAGCAAGGAACATAATATCGCACGGACTTTTTTCTGAATAAGAAATTATGCTTACTTTGAGTGTATAAACATTCACCAATAAAAATATATGAATATATTATCTGTGTGTACTTTCTTGCAAAACATCATTTTGTATTTGTTTTTGTCCGACCTAAGTGCCCTATTTGAAAATAATCGTTTGTCGAATACCCGTTTCCTAACCTCAACCGTTTTCTACCGCCACCACCAAGAGAACGAGATGGTTCTAGGCTCGCATGGAATGGAATCATTCGGGTCGATAATCAGTCATACTAACAAGGGAAGGGCCCCAAGTGCCCCCCCTATATCGCATATACCAGTTATATCATCTAGATCAGCATTTTTTGCTCTTTACGATGACGCTACGCAATTACTGGAGATATTTTGCAATGATTTTAAAATTAATTTTTTAAGCCAAAATATGTGCTAATTTGGATAATGGTGGACATCGCATTTGAAAATCATGCTAATGTCTATGTTTTTAAATATGGTACAGGATGAAGAAGGTCAGTCGTAGGCGTTGGCCAAAACAAAAAATAATTCACAATGACGATTCTGGAACTTGGTGTGGATCCTGATTCTTCCCAATGCATTGTAAATGGACATTTCAACACATAAAAATTGAAATTAAAACTAATTGTTAAATATCTCCAGTAATTGCGTAACGTGATCGCAAAGAGCAAAAAAAAGCTTATCTAGATGATATAACTGGTATATGCGATATAGGGGGGCACTTGGGGCCCTTCCCTTGTAAGTATTGTAATATCATAACCCAATTTAAATGTCGAACATTTTAAAAGTTTTTCTTATCCAACTTAAATGTTAGGCAACCTAGTAATTATTCATTCAAAATAGTTAAATGTTGATGAAAAAGTACCTAATTAAAATTGCTTAAATAATCTGAGAACATAATTTTTAAATAGGTTGGATGGAAACGTACAGCAAAATTCAATTTGAGACAAATGCGGATGGATTCAGCAGGCATTAATCATTAAATATTAATAAGCCAGCTGACAAATTTACATATTTTCACCATTTCAGAAGGTTATGTAATTTCTCAATATCTGTGAGTGCTGGGAAGAAACGCCATGAAATTTCTCGTTTTTTCTCTCTTTCTTGTAACATTCCAATTTTAATTGTATTTTTACCACAGAAAAGGGTAATAAAACTACGTAATTTTTCTATGTATTTTTACTGTATGACAACAATCATCCAAAACATGAAGACTGCTTCCATTCCATTTACGAAGTTAGTAATTTGTATGCAAAAAATGCGAACTTCTAGTTTGAAAATGAATTTATTCAAGTTTCATTAGTGTAATTAATTAAATCATTTATTCGCAAAATGGTGAAAAAACTGTTTCCCATAACACATAGGATATGAGGTGCTCTTAAATCTAAGCAACATTGTAATTTTTTAAATTTAGTAATTTTTTAAAATTTACTATCAGCTACGTATGCATAACAGCCTCTAATTTTTACGGTTTGTCTTGATCATTTGGTAACTCGTTGTAACAAATTGCACTACTTGGAAGCGTGCATTGCTGTTCTCCACTTCCATCCCTGCTAACATCCATACTCCACAACAGACCGTTTGGACATTGTCTCACTTCGCATTCCGGTGGACGACAAATGTTTTCACAGTAATAGTACAAACTGCAATTTCGTTCGTGTGGTTTGAATCCACAAGTGCATTCATTAGGTCGCGTTGGTTCACATCCCTGCACGTTTTGCATCACATCACATGATTTAGTAATTGGATTGAAAGCAAGTCCTTTCCTCTCATCACATGAACGAAT